>JACXGM010019514.1:0-18358 GCA_016801145.1 Umbra pygmaea
ACTTCTCATGCAAAACACAAAGTTTCATGCGCGCACCTGCGTCAGACTGATTCTGGCTGGACAGGATTTACCGCGAGTTTTCAAAATCACGGTAATCAAAGACGGTTTTAATGAAAATTAAATTTTAAACGGTAATACTAACCGTACGGACATTTTATTGTGGTTTACCGTGAAACCGGTAATCGTCCCATCCCTACTCACTAGTGAGTTTTGCAGCCTCAACGGTGTAGCAGTGGGGCAAAAAGTGGGTATGTGTTCTATGCGGCGCGTAGGGGCGCAGCACCATGGGAGTGCCAAAGTGATGGTAAAAAAATATAAATAAAGAAAATGACAATTATTTTTTGGGTATTTTCTATATACAGCTGCTGTTGTGTGTTTCTAAATAATTTCTGCATTTCCTCAATGTTATATAACATTTTAGAGGACTAACAAACTAGAGGAGGCGCCCTATCGCATAAGATTCCATCATAAAATTTTGAAATAGAAGGGGGAGCGAGGGCGCCGTGAGTGCTGAGCGAGCAGGTACTAGTAGTCATTGCCACTGCTAGCCATTTTGGTGCCCTAAGCATAATTCCTCTATGATGCCCCCCACCCTGAGAAAAAAACATTGGTTTTGGTTTTTGTGTGTTTAACTTTTTATTACCAAACATATAACTCAATACCAATAACATCTAACACATGAGAACAATAAAATGAAAAAGTAAAATCAACTTTGTAAACACAGTACACAGAACAGCCAAAACATGCACAATGGGATGGGCAAAATCATCGTAAAAAATTTAATAATCATCCATAAACACAAAATATTATTTTTAAAAGTATACAAATAAGCAATCTTCTTCAATAAAGCAAAGATTTAGAAGTAGAAAAGTCACACAATTTTACTTTACTTTGTAAACACACTATGTAGAACAGCTAAAACACACACACATTCAAGTATTGGGAAGTGCATAATATTATCAAAATAAAACAAAGATTTTCCAAAATCTATCAAATCACATAAGAGAAGCAAAAGAAGTGCTTCAGATTTTTTAAATAAAAAAAACAAAAACACAATAGCAAGCAACATCACAGTATAATACTTATAATAAAAATAGAAAGTAAAATCTTCATAGCTTTCCTGATTTTGTAAAATATAATGTAGAATAGCCAACACAAACCACACATTTGAAAGAGCAATTTTTTATCAGTAAACACTATCGTATCAAAATAAACCAGACATGTTTTTCCAAAATTCAATGTTACTTTGAATAAATTAAATGAAGTAATCATCAATAAGTACAAACAAGAATAGTCTATCTTCTTAAATAAAACAAAGATTTATAGGACAAAAAGTCACAAATGTACTTACTTTGTAAACACAGTAGGCTATGGCAAACAGCTAAAATATGATGGTTAATGTTAGAACAAATTAAATCAAAATAACAAAAAAAGACATAACTTTTGAGAGAGCTATAATGCTATTCTGTATGGATCAAGCATTTCCACCAGTTTTGGGAGGCTCTATACAGGCACACGTCTGCATTTCCTTGCTGCAAAATCACTAATTAGGTCATCATATGACAGTTTCTGAGCAGTGATAGACCGATTTTATCGGCCGGCCGATATACCGGCCGATATTTGCGTTTTTACATGTATCGGCTTCTGCATTCGCCGATTTTCCCAACATTTTTTATAAATAGGCGTCCACACAGGCACCTCTGTGTTGCTGGAGACACTGCAGTTCACGTGCAGACCATCCACTGCCGTTGTTCTACCTCACCTGTTCTTACTTGTTTGTTTTTCTTAAGTTCAATAAATGTTCCTTTTTTAAATTGAGACTTGTAATATTTGTTATCATTATTGTGACATTTGTATTGACCTCAATGTAAATTCAGGGACCAAAAGCAGTATCGGCTCCAAATATCTGCTCAATAATATTGCCAGGCCATATCGGTCATATGCTAAGGTTGATGAACAAAAATTGGCATTGACACAAAAAATCGGCATTGACAAAAAAAAACTATATCGGTCGATCCCTACTTCTGATCCACTTCACCATTGATGCTGATGACAGCAAGACCACTTAAACGTTCTGGCCCCAATGTTGAACGTAAGTATGTTTTAATGAGCTTAAGTTTTGAAAAAATTTGCTCAGCAGAGGCAACTATAACAGGGAGAGTGAATGCAATTTGAAGAGCAACCCAGAGATTTTGATACACCACTTGAAGGCAATTCTCAATTGTGAGCCACTCCTAGGCAGATGTCTGTGGTGACAGTTGAGGCACGTAGATGGTTCAGGATATCATCTCAAGTCCATCAATATCAGAATCTCCTTTCTCAGTCTGTGTCTTCTACACTTCAATGCATTTTTTTTTTTGAGTCCTCCTTGGACATTCCATGCACTCTGCTGAAATCAAGCAGCACTCCAAATTTGTCTCTGACCTGGGTCATGGTCTCAAAACTCTTCTGCAGTTACATCAAAGCTGAGTCCACAACACTTTTGAAAAATGTTACCTCAAGCCTTTTGAGGACATCACTGAAGGGCTCGTCAGCAGCCTCATATGTATACTGCCCCTTTGTGTTCCTTAGTCTTTTCTCCTTGAGCTCAGGCTCTATGTTCATGGCCTTGCAAAGGTCCTTGGCAGTTGACTCTGCCTCAGCAAACCAACAGTGCCTGTATCTGGAGAGGGAGGTTTTGGCATTCATGTCAAGCTGCATTGAACTAGTCTGCAGAAGCTTGTTAACTTGGTTAGTGGTCGTACGGGTTTCACACCAGACAACAGAACAGATCAGAAATCTAAAAGAAGCCACCTCTTCTGCCAGGGCTCGAGCCTCTATTTTTGCGACTGAGTCATTGATAGTTTCCCTAGCCTCGATGAGCGTATTTCGGATTTCTTTAATTTGGCTTCTGGCAGCTCCGACACTCTTAAGCCTGCTCTCCCACCTCACATCACTCCATGATTTCACAATCAGTTTGATATGTTTTGTCAAGATGCTCCATCACTGTGTAGCTCCTGAGAAGAAACAAAATAGCTTCTGGAAAAAGCCAAAAAAGCCAGTGGCATCCCTGGACAACTTGGTTGCATCCGCTTTGACAAGATTCATCAAATGAGCTATGCAAGAAACAAACAACGCCCTAAAATTAAATTGTAGCAGTCGGGCCTGAACTCCTTGCTTTTACCCCTTCATGTTTGTTCCATTGTCATAGGCCTGACTGTGGCAAATATCAAACAGAATGTTGAGTTCTTTCAACTTGTCTAGAAGAACAGTAGACAGGTTCAGCCCAGTTTTTTCAACCACCTCCAAATACCCAAGGAAATAATCCTTGATATTTTGTTTGGCACCAAATCAACAATACGCATGATGAGGGACATTTGTTCCTTGTGGCTTATATCAGGTGTACAGTCAAGAATAATGGAGAAATATTTCACTTCCTGAATCTGTGTCTGGATTGTTTGTAATGTTTCTGTGGAGATAATCTGGATCAGATCATTTTGTGTCTGCTGTCCAAGATAATGTGTTCAGGGGCTTTCATCGGTTATCTTGGTCAGGTGGTTCTCCATCAAAACTGCCTAAAAGCTCCACTTCCTTTAAAGAGTTGCCATTGTCTGGCTCATACAGACACTGTGAAGAGCCTGTAAATGACTAATTCCTTGAAGCAAGAGATTAAGTAAGCGTTTGAGAACATCTCGCCACCTTTTTTTTCTGCCTCCAGCAATGTCAGTTCCTGGTGGTCTATTGTCATATTTGTCTGTAAACACATGTCAAGTTCTCTCCATTTAAAAATGCACTAACCATTACATTAGCAGCACATTTATGGAGTTACATAAAAAAAAACTTTTTCTTGCAAGTTAAAAACGTTTGCTTGCAAAACATATTTTTTCGATGAACTCTTGACCCCATTCCTGTCGGCTTCCCTATTGGTCAACACAGCAGAACGTCAGAACCAAACCCTGATAAACAGCCCCACACCATTATCCCTAGAGGTGTCCACATACTGGCACCATATTGGCACCTATTTTGGGGCAGTTTCTCTCATTGTTCTTTGCAGGACCTCAAGCATCGGTTTACAGCCATTTTCAGATCTTTCCAGAGATGTTCAATCAGGTTCAAGTCTGGGCTCTGTCTGGGCCACTCAAGGACATTCACAGAGTTGTCCTGTAGCCACTCCTTTGTTATCTTGGCTGTGTGCTTAGGGTCATTGTCCTGTTGGGAGATTAACTTTTGCCCCAGTCTAAATTCCAGAGCGCTCTGTAGCAGATTTTCAACTAGAATGTCTTTCCCTCGATCCTGACTAGTCTTCCAGTTCTTGTTGCTGAAAAACATGCCCACAGCATGCTTTACTGTAGGGATGTTATTGGCCAGGTGATGAGTGGTGCCTGGTTTCCTCCAGACATGATGCTTGCCATTCAGGCCATAGAGATTAATCTTAGTTTCATTTCATTTAATCAGATCAGATAATTTAGTTTCTTATGGGGCGGCAGTGGATCAGTGTGTCAAGTAGGTTGTCTAGCAACCGGAAGGTTGGTGGTTCGATTCCCGGGTCCTCCTGACCAAGTGTCGAGGTGTCCATGAGCAAGACACCTAAACCCAGTTGCTCCCGACGAGCTGGCTGGCGCCTTGCATGGCTGACACTGCCGTCGGTGTATGAATGTGTGAATGAATGGGTGAGTGTGAGGCAATGTAAAGCGCTTTGTTGGCCATTGTTGGTCAGAAAAATGCGCTATATAAATGCAGTCCATTTACCATTTTTACCATTTATGGTCTGGGAGTCCTCCAAGTGCCTTTTGGCAAACTCCAGGTGGGCCTTTTACTTTCATCTGGCCACTCTACCAAACAGGCCTGATTGGTGGAGTGCTGCAGAGATGGTTGTTCTTCTCGATGGTTCTCCTCTCTATACAGAACAATGCTGGAGCTCTGTCATAGTGACCATCGGGTTCTTGGTTACCATCCTGACTAAGGCCCATCTACCCCGATCGCTCAGTTTGGCCGGGCGGCCAGCTCTAGGAAGAGTCCTGGTGGTTCCAAACTTCTTCCATTGGATGATGAAGGCCACTGTGCTCATTGGGACCTTCAATGCTACAGATATTTTCTGTACCCTTCCCCAGATCTGCGCCTTGATACAATCCTGTCTCTGAGGTCTACAGACAATTCCTTGGACAATTCTTTGTGGTCTGACATGCACTGTTAACTGTGGACCTTATATAGACAGGTGTGTTCTTTTCCAAATAATGTCAAATCAACTGAATTTACCACAGGTGGACTCCAATCATTTTGTGGAAACATCTCAATAATGATCAGTGGAAACAGAAGGCACCTGAGCTCAATTTTGAGTGTCATGGCAAAGACTGTGAATACTTATATTAAATAATAAGCAATTCAGTAGAACGAGTGGTGCACACTAAACAGTTATCCAAACCAAATTCACAACACCAACGTACTGGCAATACACAGAGATCTCATACACATACACCCAGAGTCCACATCTCAGTCTTATGCCACGAATCCCGAACCCAGTCCCTAGGATTCGTGACATTACCCCCCATTAAAGATGCGGCCCCAGCCACAAGATGGCCGAAGTCCCGGAGGGCACCCCAAAAACAAAACAGCAGAGGAAAAAAAGAAAGGTAGAGCGGGCAGGCAGAACCTTCCCCTACACACAGTACCCGAGAGCGCCCCCGTAACATGGCTGAAGTTCCGCTGGAAGACTTAGGAGCCGCATCTTTTATTTTTAATAAATTTGCTTTGATTTCAAACACACTTCTTTCACATTGTCCTTATGGGGTATTGTTTGTAGAATTTTAAGGGAAATAATGAATTTCATCCATTTTGGAATAAGGGTGTAACATAACAAAATGTGGAAAGATGTAAGCGCTGTGAATACTTTCCGGATGCACTGTATATATATTTATATAGTATATTTGAGATAAAAACATTTTTTATTTTGTTTTACCTTGCTTAAGGATTCAATTTTTTTCAATATTTATAATGAAAGATCAAGAGGATATAAAATAAATTATTTTATTGCCCATTTGCACACAATACAGCGCCTTGCTAAAGTATTCTGCCCCCTTGAACTTTTCGACCTTTTGCCACATTTCAGGCTTCAAACTTAATGAAACTGTAATTTTTTTAGAAGAATCAACAACAAGTGGGACACAATCATGAAGTGGAACGAAATTTATTGGATATTTCAAACTTTTTTAACAAATAAACAACTGAAAAATTGGGTGTGCAAAATTATTCAGCCCCCAAAGTTAATACTTTGTAGCACCACCTTTTGCTGCGATTACAGCTGTAAGTCGCTTGGGTTATGTCTCTATCAGTTTTGCACATCGAGAGACTGAAATTTTTGCCCAACACTTGCAAAACAGCTCGAGCTCAGTGAGGTTGGATGGAGAGCGTTTGTGAACAGCAGTTTTCAGTTCTTTCCACAGATTCTCGATTGGATTCAGGTCTGGACTTTGACTTTGACACCTGGATATGTTTATTTGTGAACCATTCCATTGTAGATTTTGCTTTATGTTTTGAATCATTGTCTTGTTGGAAGACAAATCTTTGTCCCAGTCTCAGGTCTTTTGCAGACTCCATCATTCTTCCAGAATGGTCCTGTATTTGGCTCCATCCATCTTCCCATCAATTTTAGCCATCTTCCCTGTCCCTGCTGAAGAAAATCAGGCCCAAACCATGATGCTGCCACCACCATGTTTGACAGTGGGGATGGTGTGTTCAGGGTGATGAGTACTGTTGCTTTTATGCCAAACATAATGTTTTGCATTGTTGCCAAAAAGCTTGATTTTGGTTTCATCTGACCAGAACACCTTCTTCCACTTGTTTGGTGTGTCTCCCAGGTGGCATGTGGCAAAATTTAAACAACAATTTTTTATTGATATCTTTTAGAAATGGCTTTCTTCTTGCCACTCTTCCATAAAGGCCAGATTTGTGCAGTATACAACTGATTGTTGTCATATGGACAGACTCGCCCACTTCAGCTGTAGATCTCTGCAGTTCATCCAGAGTGATCATGGGCCTCTTGGCTGCATCTCTGATCAGTCTTCTCCTTGTATGAGCTGAAAGTTTAGAGGGACGGCCGGGTCTTGGTAGATTTGCAGCGGTCTGATACTCCTTCCATTTTAATATTATCGCTTGCACAGTGCTCCTTGGGATGTTTAAAGCTTGAGAAATCTTTCTGTATCCAAATCCGGCTTTAAACTTCTCCACAACAGTATCTCGGACCTGCCTGGTGTGTTCCTTGTTCTTCATGATGCTCTCTGTGCTTTCAACGGACCTCTGAGACTATCACAGAGCCGGTGCATTTATACTGAGACTTGATTACACACAGGTGGATTCTATTTATCATCATTAAACATTTAGGTCAACATTGGATCATTCAGAGATCCTCACTGAACTTCTGGAGAGAGTTTGCTGCACTGAAAGTAAAGGGGCTGAATAATTTTGCTCGCCCAATTTGTCAGTTTCTTATTTGTTACAAAAGATTGAAATATCTAATAAATTTAATTCCACTTCATGATTGTGTCCCACTTGTTGTTGATTACAGTTTTCAATCTTTATATTTGAAGCCTGAAATGTGGCAAAAGGTTGAAATGTTCAAGGGGGCCAAATTCTTTCGCAAGGCACTGTATATAAGGTTGCCAAAATCAATGGAGGGCGCTGTACTTGCACTGCCTTTGTACACAAGATCTACAAAGACAAAATGCAGAAAGGTTTTTGACAAGGGAATTTTCACTGTGGACTGGGGAAAAAAAATATTTGCTTCTGGCACCAGACTTTACGTGACTGGTAAGAGATGAATTTATCAGATTAACTGTTCACATTATTACAATCCATTGTTAGAAGGTTACAAAATATACTGTGATTATTTAATGGCAATATGATGTTTTCACGTTCAGTTAAATGTAATTTAAATTAAAATTTGCAATTAAACTGGTTCGTAGTTGTTTCTGTAACTGTTTACATTTATATAGACACAAGATAACTGGATGTAAAACAAATGTTTTGACATTAGAATTTATTGTAGGAATATTTTCCATGATCTATATTATTGTTATAGATGGTTGATCATGCTAATATATATCATTAATTGTTAACTGTTTACAGACAGTAAAATTGAAGATCATTTGTATGAAAATCAGAGTTCTTAGAAACTACCTTTTCTTCTCCAAAATCCAGACGATCCAGTCCAAAAACCTAAAGTGACAGTGTACCCAGCATCTAAACCTGAGTCGAATGGGAAGACCACCCTGCTCTGTATGGCTAGAGACATGATGCCAGACTTAGTCAAGATCTCATGGAAGAAGAAGAATGAAAACAACAATACAGTGGAGGTTCCTCAAGGAGAGAAGGAAGAGCTGGAACAGAGAGAGGAAGGAAAGACTACCAGTATGATCATCATTGATAAAGAGAAGGCAGATGTTAATAAATATATCTGTTGGGTGGATCATGAAGTGTGCAATAAAGCTGACACAGGTAAACCAAAATATTGCAAACTTCAATGTTTATGTCATCATATTCCATCAGTCTACAGTTTTCAGGTGACAAATTTATCCTAAAATAACATCATTGTGATTTTTGGAAAAAAAATATGTTAGAGTAACAGAAGACAATACATTTTACGTCACATATCAATTATCCACGGACACAAAATTTGTGAAAAATAACACAAAATGAAAAAAGGGAAATGTGAATTGCTGAACATAGCTTTCTCATTTGACTTTTGTCTTTTCCAGAAATCACCCAAGCCATGTGCAGACTAAACCTGGCCGCTCTGGCATATACAGTGATGATACTGAAGAGCTTAATGTACTGCTGTGGGCTCACGGTGCTGCACAGAATGATAAGAAGTAGATCCAACACCCTGCATTTATTAAAAACCACTGGGCATATATATCAGAGTAATCACTAATTCAAAATCTATTTGAATGTCAATAAATGTATAATTGCAAATCCTTTCTTGTGATGTAATTGTAAGAACAACATTGAAGAAAGATTTAAAACAATGTTAATCAATGAAAAGAATGCCTATCCTCTAATATAATTAAATGGATGGAGCTGTAGTGGGCTAGATAAAAGAAGGAAATTACATAAAATTGAGGTAGCCCAGAATTTAACTGTATTGATTTTAGATGCTGAAACCTTATAAACCATAAGTTTAACTTGCACTGCCAAATATTAGATTGATTACAGCCTATTTTATTTTGTTTATTATGTGTATACTTTTGATTATTGTGGAGCCTACACTCTGACTGCAAAAAAGGGACAGAATGTCAGATAGTCTTACAAAATAAGGAGAGGAAATTTAAATAATCAAAAAGTAAAAAACTTTTCATAAACATTAATTTGCAAAAGATCTGTAATTAATTTCTTTAAAAAAATATTACAATTTTGTAAAATTAAATATTAATCTATTTTGTAAATATTTTAAGTGTAATTCAATTACTAAATGTATTTTACATGTATTAATGCAAAACAAATGAAAAAATGTATCTACAATAAATAATATTTCTGTAATTCATGGTAAATAAATATTAAAGAAAGCATTTTTGCAGGAATTTGACGTTGTAAATGAAAGAATACTGAGCGCTTACTGAGCTGGTAAAAACGTATATTTTATATAACAGAAAAGTATATTTTGGCAGAGTATTGAAGAAGTTGTAAAGTTTAATGCAAAAACAATCTTAGTAAACAATAAAAACTTTACAATGTTTTAAGATGATCTTTTTTCTTCAATTTTTATTTGAATCTGCACTTCCCAACGCAGGTGCTATAGGCCGTATTGGTGGAAAAAGGTGGTTCATATGTTTATTTGATTTTTAAATACATTTGAAATGGTAGGGTGTAGAGCGTTTTTGTTCATAAACCATTGTCTTGTTCATCCATAATTCAAATGCTCAACATATAAAAGGCTTTTTGCTGCCATGATGTTATTTATTTATATCTAATTTCACATTATCTAACGGATACTTTCAGCAGGGTAATACACGATGTCACAAAGCACACCTAATTTCACAATAGTTCCCCAAACCTGACAATTTCTTCAGTTGTCACCAATGGCCTGCATAGTCACTAGCTCATATTCCAACGGAGCACCTGGGATGAGCTGGAACAGACGACTTCCAGTATCTTTGGCTGAGATTACTTACTGTTCTGTGGGCAAGAGCGGGTCCAAACTACAATTGTAGCTAACTTTAATGGGAAAATGCTCCTCATCGATGCCCACAGGCATATTGGAGAAGAATGCTGTTAAAATATGAAGGCTGGTTTCAAATGTACATTTCAGTAATTCATTTAAACCTTTTAAATTGGTGCATGACGTGCTTATATTTCAGTTCAATTGAAAAAACGTATCTCTGGCCAAGTGCTACTTATTTCAGTTTAGCAAACAAAAGGTACACCATTCTCCAGTGACATACTTTAATGATTGTATGATGACATTCCTGTGATGAATGAAATGGCTATCTTAAAAAAAACATTGCTTCATGAGTTCTCAAAGGCATGCATTTGGACATACTTGTACATCATAGATTGATCGTACTACAATAATAATAATAATAAAAATAATAAACATGGGGTGACATAGTTATACAGCCTATTTTATTTTCCCCATTGAGCAATAGCATTCCAAAGGAGATCACTCTTTAAATAATATGTTCTAATGATTTGACATTAAGCAACCTAATGGCTAAACAGTCTGTAAACACACTTCTAATAGGCACCTGTTTAATTGCCCAGACTGATCGGTCTTTGAAATAAACCGGTTTTGGAGCCATGGAGATTCTACCATGACAGCAAGAGTTACAATCGAATGCTGCATTCATAACAAAATGAGAGGAAGGCAATTACCAATTGTGAAATATTAAATACTAATTAGATGCATTAACACCCCTAGAAAACATTGTAAATTAGCTGAATGGATAATGTCCAAAAAGCTGTGACAACTACAAATTAAAAGTGTAATTATCTCACTTGTGAACTAATTAGTGTTAAAAAAACAGACTTGATTAATGCTGATAATGCAATTAATTAGTGGTGCGAGATATCAGCACGTGGGAAAAGTAAGAAACTACTTTAAGTTTCCTAATAAACAGTTGGCAGCAAGTGGTTTTCTCACAATCTTTTGGTAAATACCACCTACCCACTTGGATATAACTGCAGCAATGACACAATACGTTTATCTAGATTATATCTGAAATAATATGTCTTAAAAATTAACAATATGCACACAGTCAAGGAAAGTAGTAAACTATTTTCCGGTCCATTAAAAACAACTGTTAAGGGATGAGGTTGTGGGATGTGAGGCCAGGCGCAGGGTGAACAGGCTGGGGAACATGAAGTTCTGAGGAGGATTCCAGAACATGCAGTGGTTGTAAGGCAGCATATTCCTTCATCGTTAGACGTGGCAGCCGTTGCAACAAGAGGTTGGGTAAGTTTGGGTGCCGTCACGAACTTCAAATAGGTTCCACCTTGGAGAATGGAAATGTGTTAAACATTGTGGCATCTTAAACCCTTCAAACATAAAGTATTACCACTAAAACTTGTTCTTTAAACAACTGAGCATTTTATAGGCAAGCAAGACACAAATTCAATATTGCATATCAGTGAGCCACAATCATCCAATAAAAGTAATGTTTTTATTTTTGTCAACATCATCAAGGGACAGACATCTTTTATATTTACTTAATCAGCAATGTGGCCATCAAAGCTAATATATGCCCTGCAGTTTATGCTAATCTAATCTATGGCCTGCAGTTTATACTAATCTAATCTATGGCCTGCAGTTTATGCTAATCTAATGCTAATCTAATCTATGGCCTGCAGTTTATGCTAATCTAATGCTAATCTAATCTATGGCCTGCAGTTTATGCTAATCTAATGCTAATCTAATCTATGGCCTGCAGTTTATGATAATCTAATGCTAATCTAATCTATGGCCTGCAGTTTATACTAATCTAATCTATGGCCTGCAGTTTATGCTAATCTAATGCTAATCTAATCTATGGCCTGCAGTTTATGCTAATCTAATGCTAATCTAATCTATGGCCTGCAGTTTATACTAATCTAATCTATTGCCTGCAGTTTATGCTAATCTAATGCTAATCTAATCTATGGCCTGCAGTTTATGATAATCTAATGCTAATCTAATCTATGGCCTGCAGTTTATACTAATCTAATGCTAATCTAATCTATGGCCTGCCGTTTATACTAATCTAATCTATTGCCTGTAGTTTATGCTAATCTTATGCTATTCTAATCTATGGCCTGCAGTTGATGCTAATCTAATGCTAATATAATCTATGGCCTGCAGTTTATGCAAGATGTGGATCCTAAGAAGGATAAATCCTTGAACTTTTACAGTATGACATGACTAAGGTAAAAACAAAAAAAATCAATAAAATAAACAAATAAAAACAGGCTACAAGACCAGAGTGTTTTAAACCAGTTCACATTTGTTTTACACCTGGAATATTGTAAGGCCTTGGAGATTAATGAAACCCCCCCGATACTGCAAATATCTTAACTTCATATTTATTAAGGTTCATATTTATATTATTTCAAGATACAATACTGCAAGCGGCCGTTTTCTTGGCAAAGAAATTCAGACAATAAAACTCACAGGGATGAGTTCGCATAACTAATCTGCCCACATTTGACTGTAAAACTAATTTAATTTCATTCACATTTTCACAAGTCAATGGGCTGTAAATGCACTTAACCAGAGAAGAAAACATTAGACTACACTATACTAAACAGCTAGTTCCCTACAGTTGAAAAGGGTTATCTATGGTTGTTGAATCAACAGACTACCAGCAGACAGTGGTGTGTACGCCTTAAGCTCGATGCATTTTGCTCTTAAGAGACATTTGTTTCAGAGGTACTGTACATTGTTTTTATTCTTTTGTTTGCTACCTGCTAAATAAGAGCCTTCTCTGGTTCATGCGTATCATCCAGTAGCTCCTCGTCAGAATCTATGAAAAGAGAACGCACAACATAATAAAATAGATGATCTAAGAAAATAGAAAAACAAACAGGATATCGTTGAATGATGGTTGCATGGACTTGATGTGAACAGGATGAGTCTGGTCTTTGATTTCAGAGAGCACCTCAATTACTAGTCATAACAGTCACTAGAGCCAAATGTTTCTCATTTATGTGGTCTAACAGACAATTATAAACAGGGACTCATCAAACAATGAAAACCATTAAACATCTACAACATTTGCTGTCGACCATAAGCCACAAACAGGCACAGGATGTCAGTTTAAACTCTTGAATCCCGCGCAACGGAGCGTGTTTGTTTCCTCACCTGCTAAGGACTCAGGTGGAGAATAGAACTGCCCGTCTGAAAGAGGTCCTGGGTGCAAAAACGGGGTCCTCTCTGGAGCTTCCATTACAGAACGAAATCCTGAAGTGATTGAAACACAAAATGGAGATAAAAGCATTAACGTAATAACATGGTAACACTTATGTATGTTTACAGACTCAGACATTACTGAAAGCTGTGAGAGAAATATGCAAGCACAATTGTTTTGTTTTTTTACTTTGAACAAAGCTACATTTTGCATTTTACTATTAACATCAAGACAGTCACTTATATTTATTTGAAAGTAAATGATTAATACAACAAGTACTGGAGAAAATGGTGCCCCACAAAACCCATTCCCCAGCCAATCCATTGACATGGGACTTCTGGGAAGTGGTGAACAAAGGAAACTCTCAGGGGAAAGGAGACTTTGATGGGACGCTGGGTAGGAGAGATGGAGACGTTCTCATACTCACTGTTCTCATCGTCGTTCTCCTGAGGTAGAACCTTGAAGTCGAGAAGCCACGTCTCGATCCAGGCCAGTATGAAGGAGATAATGGGCAGCAGGTACCCAAACGCCCCCTGGGAGAGGAGCTGGAAGACCAACAACAAGAGATCAAAACTCACTTAACTAACTTGGACATTCAAACTATTTAGTTTCTTGCACACATTGTTATTTAAAAAGCTGACAAAGACTACATTGTCTAACTCTAATCCTGTGAGTACAGAAAACTCAATAAAAGAAAAATATTCCAACGTTTACATCCTTCACATAATTCTAGATACTTTTTTATATCAGTGCTTTTTTAGTCAGATTTTGAAAAATAGTGAATGATTTAATCTGTATTTAACATCATGCAATGAACACATACATACCTTTGATAAAATTACTTTTGCAATCAGGAAAGCACTGGTGGTTGCTGTGGTGATCTGAAGAGATGAACAGTCAACCTCTACATTTTGATGACGTATTTTCAAAAATATTACATTTCTCTCTATTTTTCAAGTCACACAAAATGTGTAACTGTTTCCAAAACAGTCGGTCAGTATATTTGACTGGGAATCACTGATGGATACCAATAATTAAGCCTTGACTCAGATGTTAAGCAAGTTTAAGTTAAGATGACAATTAGGCAATTTGGGAAAAGCAAGACTTCTTACAAAGCTATTTATAATTACGTTCAAATTTTAAAAAGGTCATGTGTTTCCATGCAATTATGGTATATTGAGTATGTTCAACAATAAACACATACCACAAAACCTCTACTTTTCTTCTTACTAAAAGGCAACAGCACCACCTAGTGTAGCAGTGTGGTTCTGAGAAATTATGCTGTTTACATACCGCTATGGCCCACCAGTGACGCAGTTTACACACAGCATAAGCCAAGATCAGGGCAGCAAACCGTAATACAGCCAGGAGCTGGAATGGAGGAGATTCATTCAGTCACGTAAATTATATTTATTTATTTATTATAATGATAAAGTACATTTGCCTGATCTAGGTAACATCATTGTACTTAGACTAAATAAAGCTCCCGAGTTAAAGTTTAGAATTTTGTGGAGCGAAAAAAAAACTACATTTCGCTTTCACTGACAAGTTTACAAAAGCTGTTGAACATGTACTTCATAATATGAAACAATTCAGGAAAATAAGTTTAGATTTCCATTTGAACAGGAAATGCATTTAGGACATGACAGGTTATATCCATTGTTTGTCAATGGGCAGGCACATGCACATTTTAACAGTGTTTGTAAGCTGGCATTTGTTACCTTGAAAGAGAAAGTAGTTCAAGTGCTATATCTTGAAATTCAACATATTGCACCTTAAAGATAAAATTACAAACTCACAAATATGTCAAAAAAGGAGGCATGGTAGTCATAGTGTAAGACCTCCTTGTCGAGCTGTTTCTCAATTCCTCCATTTACCTATGAAGCAAATACATTGGAATGGTTTACACAAAAACATGCTAAATACTAGAATGCTACTAGTTTAGGTTAATGTATAGGCATAGATTTTTAACTAATACACCAAAAGTGTTTCCCCCTTAAAGAGATAATTTGGGGGTTTAGAGGCAAGACTTCTGCTGAGTCATGGTACACTTTGTGTCTCAGTGTAATTTCCAATGACAAGAAAGCTGTCTGAAAGCAAATGAAACACCACGATCAACAAACATGAGCATGCAAAATGTTACAAGGCCGTATCCAAACACCTTGGCATTCCTTTTTCAACAGTGCACAATATTCCTACAAAGTTGCTCACGGAACTGTCCAATACCTCCCAGGGCGTGGTGGCAACAGGACAACTGAACAGAGAAATAATGGATGGTGGTAGCGAACTGTGGAAAAAAACATTTCCTCTTCGGTATAAGGGAACATGACCTCTTGAAGTTTTTTGGTGTATTCAAACTGATCCATGATCCCTGGTATCCGATAAATAGGCCTGATAACCACAGTATGAGAAACATCCCCATGTCATGATGCTTGCACCACCATGCTTCACTGTCTTCACAGTGTACTGTGGCTTGAATTCAGTGTTTGGGGATCATCTGACAAACTGTCTGCAGCCCCTAGACCCAATGAGAACAATCTTGCTTTCATCAGTCCATAAAATGTTGTGCCATTTCTCCTTAAGCCAGTCAACGTGTTCTTCGGTAAATTGTAACCACTTCAGTAAATTTTATCAACAATGGGAAATTCAAATGGTGGTTTTCTGTTTTGTTTTCTCATCTTTCTTGTTTTGGTTGCCATTTTAAATCATTTGAGGTCATTTTAGCTAAGCAGCCTATAATTTTATGCACTTCTTTGTATGTTTTCCCCTCTCCAATCAACGTTTTAATCAGCGCACGCTGTTCTTCAGAACAATGTCTGGAATTTTACTCAGATTTTCAAATGCACTATAACCAGCATGTACAACATTTGCTGCCTTGAATAATGGCCTTGAATAATGGCCATCTGTTTGACACCTGTTTTTTCATAGAATGACCTCAATGCTTGAACTCCACACTGCTATTATTTTGAACACGCCCCTTTCAATTAATGATTCAATTACACAGAATCAGCAGCACACATGTCATTATGACTGTTGGGTCTGTTGGTTTTATAATACTCTACTGCATCTACTAGTAAATTATTTGCCAGAAATAATAGATTTCTACTAAAAACAGTTATTGATCTGGTTAGTGATGTTGGACTGCTATTATTTTGAACACAACTGTATGCTATAAAAATAAAGGGATCCATTTAATATATTAACCTACAGAAGGGTGTTGGTAAACCACTAGACAGGTACCTTATCTCCCAGTCCATTGTACTAGTTAGTAGAACAGCTTTTATTTGTTCCTTAAACAGGAAGAGCAGAAATACATTGTACCTACAGTGGGTTTTTTGTTCTAAATGTGAACCATTCATCTTTTGTTCAAATTGAAATACTTTGAAAAAATACCAACACAAACGTAGACAGTGGTGGGCAGCTTGTCAAGTCAAGAATAAAAAGGCTAGTTTGGAAATAGTTATATCTTCCAAAGGAGGTTTTACCAAGTACTACCTGACAGGTGTCCAGAATTGTGCCACACTGTCTATTATTTCATATTTTAAATCTATAGAAAATGCAAATAAATAGCTATCCTGTATAATCATGTAAATGTAGGGTTCAGGTTAACTTGTGTTCCCAGAAAGATTCATTGTAACGTCTATTTATTTTTCAAGGGGGGACACAACATTTGTGTAGAACTAGATATAATCTTGTAAATAAATGTGTACGGTATACAGAGACAGTTGATTAGCTGCTGATCATGTATGAACATAAACAGTTGATCGGCTGCTGATCATGTATGAACATATTGATCGGCTGCTGATCATGTATGAACATAAACAGTTGATCGATCACAAACTGAACTGCTTGACTAAAAGTCTAAATAATCTGTCTTGATTCTTTATGAGATTTAGGTTAAATGTTAATGAAGTAATTAAAATCAAATTAAGAAATGTAATTTAAAGAAAACAATCCATGTAGACAGAAAGATAAGCATTATCCACATTATCCAAACATTATTAGTAATAAACTTAGTGTTTGATAAGAATAAACATTCATTTTAATTCAACAATCATGGCTACATTTTAAATCAACAGGCCAGTTTCACAAACACAGATGAGTCTGTATAGGTGTCCTACTCTAGGCTTAATCTGTGTAAAGATAACAGGAAGTGGTCTTGATAATGTCACAGCCTGGAACAACAGTCATATTTCAACTACATCATGTATTTGACAGGAGAGCTAATTTGATTGTTACTAAATTGGGACTGAAAAGCTTCATTCCATCTCACAATATGGGCTCTAGCCTGGTATCATCACTCACCTGGTATCATCACTCACCTGGTATCATCACTCACCTGGTATCATCACTCACCTGGTATCATCACTCACCTGGTGTACCAGGTCTCAATAAATCCTAGATTAGAGGATTTCATTCAAAGAATGGATTGGAAGTGGCTTTGGGGTCCAGATTTAGTAAAAAATATAACAAATCCACTTATCTGTTACAACCATGGGCGGTGACTATAGCCAGGTTGTGGCAGATAAGTGACCTGAGATCATGGACTCATTATATATGTGTACAGGTCCTTCTCAAGAAATTAGCATATTGTGATAAAGTTTGTTATTTTCCATAATGTAATGATAAAAATTAAACTTTCATATATTTTAGATTCATTGCACGCCAACTGAAATATTTCAGGTCATTTATTGTTTTAATACTGATGATTTTGGCATACAGCTCATAAAAACCCCAAATTCCTATCTCAAAGAATTAGCATATTTTATCTGACCAATAAAAGAAGTGTTTGTAATACAAAAAAGAAGAAAAAGTCAACCTTCAAATAATTATGTTCAGTTATGCACTCAATACTTGGTCGGGAATCCTTTTGCAGAAATGACTGCTTTAATGCGGCGTGGCATGGAGGCAATCAGCCTGTGGCACTGCTGAGGTGTGATGGAGGCCCAGGATGCTTCGATAGCAGCCTTAAGCTCATCCAGAGTGTTGGGTCTTGCGTCTCTCAACTT
>JACXGM010019516.1:7919-18457 GCA_016801145.1 Umbra pygmaea
TGGAGGCTGTGGGCAGACTGCTGGAGGCTGTGGGCAGACTGCTGGAGGCTGTGGGCAGACTGCTGGAGGCTGTGGGCAGAGCAGGTCCTCCAGGTCATCATCCTGGACCGGACTGCAAAAGAGGGGGGCGGAGTCCAGTTGCCACCCCTCATAGCCCCCCCCCGAACATTTTCGTGGGGAGACTGTCAGCCATCTTGTGGAGGTTGGCCATCTTGTCGGGTGAACCTCCTATGAGGGCCGGCATCTCTTCCTCCTCATCGGACCACCATGAACGGGGTTGGCGGCCATCATGTGAAAGGGGGCCCTAAGGTTAACTACTTCAACCCTAGGGGCAACTACTGGGGCCCTAGGGGCAACTACTGGGGCCTTAGAGGCAGACAATGAAGCCCTAGGGGCAGACACTGAAGCCCTAGGGGCAGACACTGAAGCCCTAGGGGCAGACACTAAAGCCCTAAGGGTACTAGCCTGAAAGCTAGAATGGGGACTAGCCTGAGAGCTAGCGGGGTTAAACAAACTAGCCTGTGAGCTAGTAGAACTAAGTGAGCTGGGAGAGCTAGCGGGGTTAGCCCTCAGACGGGGGGCCCTGTATGACGGACCACTGCCCTGAACCTGGGAGCTAGGGTGGCTCGGGAACCTAGCCGGGGAGCTGGCCTGGAAGAAGGAAGAGCTAGGAGGGCTTTGGGAAGCTAGGGGGTGTGGTAGTCTGTGTGCTAGGGACCCTAGCTTCTATGCTAGGAAAGCGAGCGTGTAACATGGGAGGCTGGGAAACCCTACCGGAGGGAATATAAGCCGTCGGGGGCTGTAGCTGCGTTGAATGAGGTGCTGTCTGCCGAATGCCTCTCCCTCTCCAGTCCGGGGGAATCTCCCACTCCTCCACCTCCTCCCAGGGGAACCGGTCGTCCTCCTCCACCTCCATGTGGAAATCCTCCTTGTCGGAGCTATCGACATCCCACATGGAGGCGAGTCGGACCCGCTCCTTCGACTGCTCACTCTCCATAACGTAGGGAGAGTAAGCAGCATGAGCCCCACCGAAAAATAATCCCCCGAGAGAGACGGAAAAGCTCTCCTCCTGACGGCGAGCAACAGCATTTCTTCTTTGCTGTCTCATCTTGTTAGGGTCAATCAATCTGTCACGGTTCCACATGTTATTATAAAGAGAGACAGGTGCAAAGGAATGCCAATAATCCAGATACACTGGTAAAACAAATACTGCCACAAGGGGCTAAACAGAAGATGATCCAAAATGATATACCAACAACACGTAACCGGGAGCACGTAACAGTGAACATTGATCGACAAGAGACAAGACCAAACACTCAACTTAAATACAACACCTAACGAGAGACAATGGGAAACACCTGGGGGTCAGAGGCAATGCTGTGAGACACGATAGGTTGACTGGGGATCACATAACATACACAGAGGGAACCATGGCAACAACAGTATACAACCGGGAAGACACTCAACCTGCGAGACACAGAAAGGATACCAGGGGGAACCAATACATAACAATACACAGGAGGGAGAAACTAGAAACCTGAAACACACAGGGCAGTAACTCAAAAGGGACACGTGAAAATAAACAGACTAACTGAACCACCGTAATATATACTGAATAACACTTAGAACATAATACATACACACTGGGAAGACACATAGGGGAGCAACTCAAAGAAAACCTAAAGGCCCCTCACAGTCCCTCCAGGGCTGGACGTTACAACTGTAGGGATGGTGTTATTTAGATGGTGAGCTGTATTGGATTTTTGCCAGACATATCGCTTGTAGTGAGGCCATAAAATTCAATTTTAGACTCATCTGACCATAACACATTTTTGCACATGCCCTTAGAATCTTCAAGGTGCGTTTTGGCAAAGTTCAGTCGTGACTGCATGTGGCCTTTCTTGAGGAGAGGCTTTTTTTGCAACCCTCCCATACAAGCCACATTTGTGGAGAATTTGTGATTTGTCACATGCACAAAATGACCACTCTTTGTCATGAATTCCTACAACTGCTTCAGATTCCTGTAACTGCTTGCTGTAGGCCTCTTGGTAGCCTCTCTGACCAGTTTCCTCCTGGCTCTTTCATCCAGTTTGGAGCAACGTCCTGACCCAGGGAGGGTCTGTGTTGTACCAAATACCTTCCACTGATAAAGCCTTTGAAATATTTTTGTATCCATTTCCTGACTTGTGCCTGTCCACAACTTTATCCCGTAGATCTTTTGACAATGCCTTGCCACCCATCGTTGATTTTTGTCTTCAGTTGCACTACCAAGGACAACTTCAGGAAAAGCTTGTTTCATGCTGAGCTAATCAAAATGACCACAGCTAATCACAGTTGAAAGTCAATTGGCTTTGTGTGCTATTGAGAAGGTGATTAGCTACACCTGCTTGAGTTTACAAGTCATTTTTGGGAGGGGGGGTGATTCTTTTTCCAACTCAGTGATTCTGTTTTTTAATTTGTAATTTATTTTTTTCTGATAAATTGGTATTATATCTTTCACTTGGATGTTATGATTTGTACATACAGCTGAATGAAACATAAACTGTGTCTGTCCATTTTCATTTCAGGCTGCAGAGCAACAAAATGTGATTATTTTACAAGGGGGTGATTCTTTTCTATACCCATTGTATGTAGAACACGTTGATAATGGTTGGTCAACTTGGATATTGTCTCAATCTTTTATAACTATGTTACCCTACATTTACACTGATTCCAGTTTGAGCACTAAATTATTGGAAGACTATGGATTTCAATTAAGGGTAGCAGGGAATTTTTTGGGTGTGATGGTCAGAAGTCAACATACTTTTGGCTTTAGTGTATCATGTCTGGGATCAGCATATTTTTTATAACAACACTTTAGTACCCTTCATAAGACTTGCCTGGTCATTTGTAATCCTCACAAACAGTTTTCAGGTTAATTGATTCTGTCTATGACGGGACACGTAGATGTTTACAGTGATCAATGCGTGTGTTGCTGCAAATGTAGTGAGATTCCAGGTGTTTTAACTTGCTTTATATCGCATTATAGATGATCTAGCCAACATACTATTTATAATTTGAAACATTTCAATGATAGATTAATGATCTAGCCAGCCAATCATTTGTTAACATATTTTTTAGCAATGATCTAGCCAGCATTCCATTGACGTGTAGCACGAAAACACACTTCCCTGAATATACATTAGCCAAATATTGTGAAATTCTCCCTTTGAAATATAGTGCATTTTCTTTCCACAACCGGCCATACATTTACTGTCCCCTACCATTGAAATCAGAGGAGACAATGACAGGGTTTATGTCTGTTCATTTGTGAGTTCATTCAAATGTATGTCACACCTGTTACTAACGTCTCTGCAAGCTTTACTTCGTATTTTTTTCGGAAATGTACCTATTCATTTAAAAACTGTATATTTCTAATCTATTAAACAGAAGAAAAAAAATACATTGTTTTTCCGAGACATGGCTAAACCCAGAAACGAAGACAAAATACATGTACATTCAACTATCAGGATTTACAGTTCATCGCACGGATTGCAACAAAGCCCTATCTGGTAAGAGGAGTGGAGGCTGTGTCTGTCTGTATGCCACTGATCTGTGGTGTAATGATAATAGTATCAAAGTTTTGGGTAGCCATTATTCACCCCATGTGGACTTCTTGACAATATTATGTTGCATATTCTATCTACCAACTGCCCAAGTTACACCAGGAATGTATAATCTCTGTGTAATTTCCTGCAAAACAGAATTGTCAGTTTCAATCCCATTGAGCACCTCTGTGACCTGTTGGATTGGAGGGTGAGGGCTAGGGCCATACCCCCAGAAAAGTCTATGAATTTTAGGTGCCTTGGTGGAAGAGTGGAGTAACATCTCAGAGCAAGAACTGGCAAATCTGGTGCAGTCCATGAAAATGAGATGGACTGCAGTACTTAATGCAGCTGGTGGCCGCACCAGATATTGACTGTTACTTTTGACTTTTACACCTCTTTTGTTCAGGAACACATTATTCCATTTCTGTTAGATCTTCACTTCTGTGTAAATTGTTCAGTGTATGTTTTATTTCTTGAAACTTTTTATGATCACACAAATGTTTACACATTAAGCATGCTGAAAAAGACAGCAGTTGAAAGTGAGAGGACATTTATTTTAGTGAGCCAGTTAGCTTGAATGGCTGAAGCACTGTTGTCCATTAAAAGGTGGGGTTTGAAATGGTCCATATTGTGGTCAATAGCCACAAAGTGTTTGCTGCACACTGTCAAACTGGTGAACAATGTCATGTGCACCATATTGATGATTTCGAATGTACTGCAGCTTTCTCATTTTCTCTGTGGTGAAAGTCATAATAATATATTGTATTTGTATAGTGCTTTTTAATGACACAAAGTGCTGGACATAGTAATGGGGGGAAGCCAAACTCATCCACCACCAATGAGTAGCACCCGCTTCCATACACAGTCACACACATAGACACACAGACAACGCAAACACCTACTTCCAGAAAAAGTCACACACACAGAATCCCATTCACTTTGGTGATGCATGCCAGCCATTTTGCGCCAGAACGCTCACCACAGATCAGGTGGAAGTGATATATACGAATTAGGAATGTGGGGGATTATTAGTCGGCCTTGATTGAAATATGGCCCTGTTGGGAAGTTGGCCATGACACCAGGGTTAGCTGTTACCTGCTTTAATTCCCCTGTGCAATTTGTATTTGGAATCCTTCATGCTGTTCATATCACCATTTTCCTTTCAATGCTTGAAGCATTCCTGTCTTTAATCAGTTCATCAATACTGCTCTCTATCTGAGGTTTTTGGTTAGGATACTGCGCTTACAAATAGTGCCATGGGATCTTAGTGAACTTTAGTTTACAGAGAATCAGGATACCCATTTAATATCCTATCCAAAAGAGAGCACCCTACGCAAAGCAGATGTCCCCATCACTGCTCTGGGGCATTTGGAATGATCTTTAGACCAGAGGAAAGAGTGCCCCCTACTGGCCCTCCAAAGCCACTTCCAGCAGGATTGGTCTCCCATCAAGGGATTAACCAGGCCCAACCCTGCCTAGGTTTAGAAGCAAACCAGCAGTGGAATACAGGGCACTATGCTGCTGGCTAGTTTCTGGCTTTGGCTAACCTTTGCTCTTGTCAGGACTTCCAGTCTTGATGACCAAAAAATAAAAGACTTCAATCCGAGCTTCCTTCATAAAAACATGCTTGAGTCATGATTGCAGGAAATTCAGCAAAATCCCCTTGGCACTACCCTCAAGACAGCAATTGGGGAAAGATTGCTTGGATATCCAGATATTCGCTTGTAGTTTATATGCAAGGTGAGTCATTCTGCACCATGATTTCCTCTGCACTGTGAGGCCTCCTGCTCAGTGAGGCCATCTGGACAGTGATTCGTCCTGCTCCTGTGTCAGTGGATGAGACTAAAAAGGTCTTTGGTCTCTAAAGACAACCTGCCTGCCACACACACACACAAACACACACACACACACTTATACAGTCCAGCCTGACAAAAGAATCATGATGAATTGGTGGCTCTCTGCAGCCATAGATTGTTTTTTAACATTTAATTTAGTTCCTTCCTGTGCTTGGATGCGCAGCTGTGTGTGTATGCGTGTCTGCATGTATGTCTGCGTGTGCGTGTCCAGACGTGTGTGTGTGTGTGCGTGCGCGTTATGGATCTCTGCTCTAATGTGGTGCAGCAGCACAGAGAAGGAGCCTGCTGATCAATACTCAAGGTTGTGACCTCCTCCCCCACCCCTGCGTCCCCCTGGCCAAACCCAGCTCCCTCCCTACCCCTCCTGTAAGGTACCCACCCGCCTTCCTTACCACACCCTCTCCTCTCTACACCCCCTGAGGTCGCTGTCCACCTCTAAACGAATCTGTTCATGTGTCTCTGTCCAGTTCAAGTTATTTTTCCATGTCTTCTAAATTATTCTCTGTTCCCATTCTGGAATCATCCTTTCTCTACAGAATCTGGAGCACCTGTCAGGGAATCTTTTTAGATGTTAATTAGGAACAATTCATAAATATTTAGCCTGCCAGAACAGGTCATCTTCCAGTGGTGATGGTTTAGGAAATCTAGTGTTAAACTGCAGAAGTCGCTTAGATACTGCTTCTTGTTTGTATTGAGGGAGACGAAGGTCTCTTCTGCAGGTTAGTCCTCGGCAAACATGACGACTGGAAAAAGACAAGAGGAAGATAGAGGGATGATGGTAGATGGAAGATATGGCAAAGAGAGAGGTGGGGGAAGGTGATAAGTGTGACGAGAGAGCAGATCAAGATAGAAGATGTGGTGGGGTTTAGTGGATGTGGGGTTTTTTGTGACTGAGTGACATTAAAGTTAAACCCTCTGCCAGATTACGGCTGTGTTGTGACAATGGCCAGTAAACGGTCTGAATAACAGTGTTTTTCTGTTCACTGCTGTTCTGCCCGGACAGTCTTTAGAAATGCCTGTCAGCCAGTTACACAATGCTCTACACAGCTATCATCATCACACACACACACCAGACAGAGCTATCATCATCACACACATCATTTAACACTGAAAACTTTCTCTCCCCTTTATGTGTTTGTCCTATTCTGTCGTGGCTGAAATTACACACTGACTTTGTTGTTAAGTCAAATTACAGGCCTTTGAGATTGCACAGAGTGTTTCGATGAAGGGAAATCAATGATTGTATTTCTGTGTGTTTCTATTTTTCAGTGTGTATGTGCGTGTGTGTGTGTTTCTGCATTTCTGTGCATTTCTGTGTGTTCTCTGTCTAGTAAATGAATAACCAACAAGTAAATGATGTGTTTATTTAAGAAGCAAAATATACAGGGAGACATCCGTTCTCTACCCAGTGACCTATTCCATTGGTGATACTTCTCTTGTCTCCCATTGGCCACAGCCATGAAACCGTGTTATCTGAGGTATTCCGAGGTTTTCTGCGGTATTGTAATTGGACAACCTGAATGATCGTTCTTTTTTACTGTATTTCGTTTTTCTTATGCATTATAGAAATGTTGACTTGTCTCCCTAAGCTTTCGCTGTCTATTTTATTACATGGAAGATATGCTATGATATGATATGAATATAATATTGTACGTAGATTTTTACACTTCATTAAATCTACAAACACCAACTGACCATGAAAACATTTACAGAGTGGATGTCTGTGAAGATGGAATGCTAAGACAAGGACGGGAAGCTAGATAAGAGGGGAGGACAAAAACGATGTTCAGGGGGAGAGGGGGCTTCTCCAGTGCCATCATTGAAGAGAAAGTGGGGGGGGGGAGAAAGGGATGAAAACCCATAAGTGAAAATCAATAGAAGGCAGGAAAGCAGAGGAACAGGGAGAAGATAATAAGGACAGGATAAATGCTGAGAGGGGTTGACAGTAGGAGCAGAGAAAGGAGTGCTAGGTGTCTTGGTGGTAGAGAACAGCTGCAAGTGTGAAGTTGTGTGAGAGCGAGCCTTTGCAGGTGCATAATGTGTAAACTCTCGTGGCCAACAGCACAAAACGCCTTGTCCAGTTGAAGTGCAATGGTATTGGAATGAAGGAAGCTCTGTTGGACCTCAAACAAACAATGAACACTGCAGCCTGTCTGCACAAGGCCTTAGAAAACGAACACAAACACTCAATGCATGGCACGCTGCACAATCCACACACAAGCGCACAGAAACACACACAGACACGCGGAAATACACACACAGGGTGGAGGAAGAGGGGGCCAGGCTGGCCGGCACTTATTCCATCTGTGATTCTTCAAAGAGTTGGTCTGTTATTGATTTAGTGTCAAGGTTAGCGGCTCATTCAGACTCACCGCATTCAGACGCAGCTGGGTGGAGCGAGAGAGAGGGACGGATATAACGGGATGGAGGGAGGGCGGTGCAAACACTCAAAGCTTGAGTTGGAATGCTGCTCAGTGAGACAAAAATATAAAAAATAAGATTATTTGCATCCCTTGATGAAGGGCCAAAAAACATTCTGATAGTTGAAGTAAAAACTTGAACTCAACCTAGACAACCCTAACACACACATACACTTTCTTCTATCTTTGTCTTGCTGTGTCGTCGACGCCTCTCCGAGGATCGATAGGAGCGATTCTGGAGAAATATGCTGTCACCATGGTAACTGGGCCTCCGATCCACAGCAGGATCCTCCAGAGAGTAACACCTCCACACACCCACACACACACACACACACACACACACACACACACACACACACACACACACTCATGCTGTGTGTGTGACTTTGGCGTAGCTCCAAGGCGGCCATGCTCCAGTGGTCTGACGGACGCCAGCGATCAGAGACACAAATGCAGGTGACAGATCAGCTGCTAAAAATACCTTCCTCTCTCTCCATGTCCTTCTCTTCTCAAATCTCATTTCCCCTCTCTTTCCATCTCTCTTCACCATGTCTCCTTTTCTCTGTTAGCCACCCAAATGCATCGGTTCCAAGGCTAAATCTGTCCAGGTCCTGTTCCTGAATTGTCAGGACATGCCATGAAACAACATTGCCTTGGCAACACTGAGCTCTATTACAATCAAGTAGGCTTTTTTTATAGGGTGTTGCTAACGGAGAGAGCTAAACAATAACATTTGTTGAATTCGGCATTACTACACGTAAAATATTAATTTAGGTGTTCGCTCCCCTTTTAGTCTGCATAGAAGGAGCGTGAGCACAGACTTAGTTAAATAAATGTCTGTCAAAAAGGTACATTTGCAGTGTTTTTTTATTACTGTTAACGCTAATATTAGTGTTGAGTCATTGACAGGATTCGGGCAAGGGAAAAAAAAGTCATGCACCTGCTTCTCCCGCCAGTCTCAAGCTAAAGTTATTAAGCTACAGCTCCCTCAACCTGGACTCACGTGGCAGGTCTCCATCTGGTCCATTGACAATGACCCAACACTGACGGTTGAGGAAAATGGACAAAACTCTTTGCCAAGTACAGTGCCTTGCGAAAGTATTCGGCCCCCTTGAACATTTTGACCTTTTCCCACATTTCAGGCTTCAAACATAAAGATATAAAACTGTATTTTTTTGTGAAGAAGCAACATCAAGTGGGACACAATCATGAAGTGGAATTAAGTTTATTGGATATTTAAAACTTTTTTAACAAATAAAAAACTGACAAATTGGGCGAGCAAAATTATTCAGCCCCTTTACTTTCAGTGTAGCAAACTCTCCAGAAGTTCAGTGAGGATCTCTGAATGATCCAATGTTGACCTAAATGACTAATGATGATAAATAGAATCCACCTGTGTGTAATCAAGTCTCCGTATAAATGCACCTGCTCTGTGATAGTCTCAGAGGTCCGTTGAAAGCACAGAGAGCTTCACGAAGAACAAGGAACACACCAGGCAGGTCCGAGATACTGTTGTGGAGAAGTTCAAAGCCGGATTTGGATAGAGAAAGATTTCCCAAGCTTTAAACATCCCAAGGAACACTGTGCAAGCGATAATATTGAAATGGAAGGAGTATCAGACCACTGCACATCTACCAAGACCCGGCCGTCCCTCTAAACTTTCAGCTCATACAAAGAGAAAACTGATCAGAGATGCAGCCAAGAGGCCCATGATCACTCTGGATGAACTGCAGAGATCTACAGCTAAGGTGGGAGAGTCTGTCCACGTAACGTTTCTCAGTTCCTCTTCACAGAGACCTACATCTTCCCCTTCCTAGGTTGTTCAGAACTACAATTCCCATTCCCCAGTTCATCTTCCCTGTGAACTACAGCTTCCCTGGTCTTGCCTCCTCAGAACTACATTTCCCATAACCTGGACTCAATCAACCAAATTCTATTCACCTGCTCTCACCCAGTCCTTATATGACACACACACACCATTGCCTCTTCGCAAGGTATTGTATGTTAGTGAACCTGCTGAGCAATTATTCATGTTCTGCCTAGATTGGAGTATTTGCTTCCTGTACCTGTTTTGCCTTTTGACCTGAGTTTTGGATTATTTATTTTGTACCTTTGCCCTGTGATTACCCGGACCTGTTTTGTCGTAGGACCTGATATTTGGATTATTCCGTTTGTACATTTACCCTGTGATTCTTCTGTGTTGCCGAACCCTGCCTGCCCACTGACCATTCTGATTCTTCTTGGTACCGTATGTATGACTTATTCCAGTGTACCTTACTCTGCTTGCCCTTTCTGACAATTATTCATTACAGGAACAAGCTGTTGTACAGAATCTGTATCAAAGTAATTTTGAATTAATTTCTACTTTACATGAACCTGAGTTTGCCATTTATTGATATACTGTATATGCCATTGCTGACAAGCACACTCCATACACCAAGGTTAGGGTGAGACTCATTTCATTACAGTCCATTGTACAACAATCAGTCGTATACTGCACAAATCTGGCCTTTATGGAAGAGTGGCAAGAAGAAAGCCATTTCTGAAAGATATCCATAAAAAGTGTTGTTTAAAGTTTGCCACAAGCCACCTGGGAGACACACCAAACATGTGGAAGAAGGTGCTCTGGTCAGATGAAACCAAAATCAAACTTTTTGGCAACAATGCAAAACGTT
>JACXGM010019517.1:0-18359 GCA_016801145.1 Umbra pygmaea
AATATAGTTGCTCTAAGTTCCAGGGAACCGCCAAACATAACGTGAATAAAGTTATAATATTTTTAACAATACATTACTTTGTCAGTGAACATTTTTTCTGCCGGAGACGCTAGATTGGAAGGTTGTCATTGACGACGATAACAAAACCCATGATCCCACGCAACCTCCCGACGTCATCCAAGTACATCTTTTGCTATTGATTTGATTGAGAGCCCCCTGGTGGCCAAAAATTACATATTGCACGTTTAATGAAGATGACAAAGAAAAAAACTCCCCAGAACAAGCAAGAGCTTCAGTAAAGGCTTTGCAAAGCATCTCAAGGGATGATACTATGGGTTTAATAATGAAGGAAATGTATTAAACACACAATGAGCAGCAGGTCCCGCCCATCTGGTGATGTGTACAAACTATTTTCTGTGAACATCCGTGTGGATTGATTGCTTTCTTTTTATTCTGGTCTTGTTCCTGGTTTAGTTGTACCAGTGGCAGTGGAAATATGATGCAATGACCTGTCAAACACACATCAGTTGTCACACTTTAGTGTCCATCTTTTCAGTTGTGTCTCTATTAAACCTACCATCTTGCAAAATAAGTAAATTACTTCAGACAAATCTGATTATAATAATCATTTTTTATATTTACTACCCTTACTTGGTTGTTTTCGGCAAGAAAAGTGACACTGACAGGAAGGAACAACAACAGTATACATAATCCCCAGAAATAATTCACTGCCTCAGTGTTAAGCAAATGACTGATTTCAGTGTTAAGCAAATGACTGATTTCAGTGTTAAGCAAATGACTGATTTCAGTGTTAAGCAAATGACTGATTTCAGTGTTAAGCAAATGACTGATTTCAGTGTTAAGCAAATGACTGATTTCAGTGTTAAGCAAATGACTGATTTCAGTGTTAAGCAAATGACTGATTTCTTTGACAAGACACATCATTAAATCAAGTATAGTCAAAAGCCTGCCTGGGGTTTTTATGATATTTAATGGCTTAGCGGGACTTCTATCCTTGAGTGTACAGTATGTGCCTAATTTCATTACTGTGATTAAAACGGCTCATGAGATATAAACACATGGCCATTATTTCAAACACTGCTTCATGTTCCTTTCTAGCTACTCTTTCAGTACCCAGTCAGCCAATCACAGTCATCAGCCTCATTCTTTGTGGGTGGGCCGATGGTGATTGACAGCATGGCTGGAACTGAAACTAGCCAACAGGGCCCACCACCGACACCAATGACCCCAGTTCCACCATCGTCAACCTGTGGGACACCTGGCCCGTCCCCTTCATCCCAGGGATCTGAGACCTCCTTCGACTGCACTCACTGTGGGAAGTCGCTACGTTCCAGGAAGAACTACAGCAAGCACATGTTCATACACTCTGGTAGGCCACCACCTATTTTAATATATGTTACCATCACTTCATTTAAAACCCACTTAAACATTAATCATCAAGACTGTCATAGGAATGTGTGCTGTACAATAGTCTGGCTCTGATACATGTGATAATAACTTGATACTGGTATCTTCTGCCTGCGTCTCCTACAGGTCAAAAGCCTCACCAGTGCAGCATATGCTGGCGTTCCTTCTCCCTGCGCGACTACTTGCTAAAGCACATGGTGGTGCATACTGGCGTGCGTGCCTTCCAGTGCTCCGTGTGCGGTAAGCGCTTCACGCAGAAGAGCTCGCTCAACGTGCACATGCGCACACACCGGGCTGAGCGCACATTCCAGTGCACGGTGTGCCACCGGGCCTTCACGCACCGCACCCTGCTGGAGCGCCACGCCCTACAGCATGCCCACCATGGGGGGGGCCAAGGGCAAAGTCGGGAGCTCCAGGCGACCCCCAAGCACAGCCCCCCAGCCCTGGCAGGGCCCTCGGGTATGGGGGCCTCGGCTGGTATGGGTGGCAGTCATGGGCCGCCTTCTTAGAAGAAGAGGGTGAAGGGCCCATTTCCAAACCGATTTTTCAGCCCCATGACCTGATGTGAGGAGGTTCCTATGGAAAAGGAACATGGTGGATACCCCATCTAACATCTTCTGAGGCTGCGTAGAGATTAATGAGCTACCATTACAGATCAAGACTGATGCCGTAATAACACTAAGTACAGAAGCCACTGGATGACCCAGGATCATATACCTCTAAACAGGAAGAGACAGAAAATGTAAGGATACAACTTTTACTTTGAAAAGTGACATTTAAGCATGTTTTACACATAAAAATTACCTCGGCGGTCCAAAGACAAGCATTAAGCTACATGCATTTAATAAATACTTAAAAAGGCAAAACATTGAATTTTAAGGTTATATGAAATATCTTACATTTGAAACCTGCCTAAAGAAAATATATGTACATATATGTACATAATATTCCATTGCATTGTTGATATGTTTAAAGTTTGTTATTGTCTATCATTTGTATTTCTTTGAATAAGAAAAGAATAACAAGGCAGAGAACTTAAAAATGAAATAAATACTTTTAGCTCAGTGAAATTTAGTTGGTGAAATTAGAAAATATCAGAATTTTCTATTTTGAAGTTTATTATGGTATGTGTACTTGTGGTGCACTTGCCAATGAAAAGGAAAGTTTGTTGCTGAGAACAAAGATCTTTTTTCTCCCAACAGCTTCATCAAAACCGTTTTAAATTATTATGGAGAAAAAAATAAAATGCAGTCCCCCATAGTCAATTTCACTACTAGTGGTTGCTATGCTGATGTTATAACCATGTTAATATTTATTACAATTTGAAAATGATCACTATGCACAGTGCTATTTCGTTTTTACTAGTTTTTGCACATTGTGTAATTTAATTCTGCTTTATATGTTGCCCTGCCCTATACATTTCCCCTTAGATAATGAGATTACCCGCTTATGACTTTGAGTAATGGAAAACATCGAAAGTTTGGATTTGTTTTCCCAGTTGTCCACCTTCAAGATGATGTTTTGATATAAGTAGTATAAACTCTCCAAGACGTGAAGACTTAGGCCCTTTTTACACCACGGTAGATACGGATTGCTTCCAGCAACATTTTCTGAATCCGCTCGAGCCGACATCGGGACAAGACACAATTGTAGTGTGTAAACTTGCGTGTCTTTCTCGAAGTCCACGCAACCTCCAGAGGTAGCGCATGAGAGATCCCAACTAGGGCTTTGCTAACAGCCCAGGAGAAATGTGTGTTGCAGGGATATTCATCACTTTAAGTCAATGGGCCGGGATGGTTTCTAAGCCAGATCAAGACATCTTGAATGACACACACACACAAATGCGTGATTGCAGTTTGGAGACATGACAGTGTAAATACAAACTGTGTGGAATTTAGCTTGAGCAGATTTGTAAATGTTGCTGAAAGCTATCGGAATCTATCGTAGTGTAAAATAAGCCAAAATGAGCCAGTGAGACCAGCAATGACACTTTAACACCCCTTATTGCTTCACTATAAACATTGATGTAAATTGTCCCACTACCATTACGACACATTCTATGTGTTCATATGAATCTCCTTAAGCTAGCCACAGTTTAGATGATTCACTAAATATTAAATTATGCAGCTCCAAATAAAGCACAGTAATAAAAACCTGAAATTATTTATAGATCAGTCAAATCTGTGCAGTCTAATAGAATAAAATAATTGGTCTGTTTCAGAGCTTTGATATCCAGTGATGCTCAATAGTTTTAGTACATTGTATCTGAGGTGGTCCCATGTACAGTACTTTATTGTGTGCTTAAAGCCATGTCAAAAATGCATCTCATTGTAATAACGTGTTTTGCCTTTTAGGCAAGGGATTTTGACTGTTGTTCTTTTTAAATGTTAATGCAAGTTTGAATTGAATTATGCATATGTCATAGTAAAAAATGGTCATTTTATAAAGCACTAATCATGTGGCTTTGTACATATATACCACATGTTTAATGTACGGAAATTCTAAAAAGGCATGATGTAATTTTTTTATGAAAAATTACAAATTGTAATTATTTCAATGACTTTATTGAATTTTAAAACATTTTCTTTCTCCAAATAAAGTATTTTATTGCTACAAGCCATTGTCTTGTCCATCTGCTAATTATTTGACCAAAATGTAAAACATGGATATTTGTAATTAAAATAAATGTTTGTGGTTTAGTCCATGGTACTAAAAAACAAGTAATACATTGTGCACAACACCCAATGTCACGGTTTCCATTTAAGTCTACATTCCCTCGATCCTAACCAATTTATTTGAAAGGAAGAAAAAAAGCTCCCTTTTCTTATACGCTATAGATAATCTGTTTCTTTCCAGCTTGAGCCTTTGAAGGTCGGGCTGGTAGCGCCTGAACTCTGGCCAGAAGGCATCTGTTACTCAACAACATCTGTTCCTGTAACTCTCTGTTTTCCCAGCATGCCAAGGGACACAGGCTCTCCCAAGGGTGTCCTTTTGTGTGGCCCCATTGTCAATTCCATCATTGTCTACTGTTGAAGTCTGTTCCCATGATGCCACGAGGAAGGCTAGAGTAACCCCCTTTAGAGGCCAACTTAAGGGCTGAAATTTTACAGTTACTTTATTGCGTCCAAACAGCTTTATGTATTTGTAGTTTTCTTGGTTGGAGAACTAAGAGATCAATAATATACAACATTTAAAATATTTTCAAAACAGGCTTATTGAATTTCACAACAGAGATTACATTTATTTTATATGAATAATTTTTTTACATAATGGATGTAAACACTGATACTAAAATAGGTGTTAGTCCTTTACAGAACCAAACATTCTTAACATTGGTGTTCATGGTTCATGGTTGCCTCACATCCATAATGTTTTTTAGTATTATTTTGCATTTATCAAGTTTTTGATATTTTTATCCCGGTTTTTTCTTTCAAGGAAGAAATAGGAGAGGTAACTGTAGCATGGGGACATTGTTTTTATGAAAAGCACTCGTTGGACTCCAGGGGAACACTTTCAACTCCTGGCAATCGCTAACACCGTCGGCATAGAATAGCCCACCATGGGGTAGCCAGGGGGAAGACAGATGTTACTGATTAACTTTCCTCACAGGAACTTTTAATCCTAAGCATGGGTGACACATGATCTAACAAACCACAGTCACATCCAAAAAGTTGTATTTTGAATTATATTTATTTGGAAAAATAGTCTTAGCTAAATCCTTCATTCAAAAACAGTAGCGGGACAGTAACAATAATGTTTTACAATCCCTCTTTAAATAACATTTCTTTAAAAAAACAAATTGACCTGAAGTGCCTTTGCAAATATCAGCATTAAAAAACAAACTTAAATAATCTTAACAAACATAGAAAATATACAATATCACAAAATAATAAAAAATCATTAAATTAAATTAAATTAAATCATACAACTTTAAATCATATTTATTTTTAAATCATACATATTTTTTCTTTTTACAAAAGGGTGAAATCGTTATCAAAACATATTTTAAGACAAAGTTTTTATCTGCAATAGCAATCAACACAATTTCATAAAAACGGTTCGGAGGGCTTTTGAAACGACGCATTTCAGTTTTACAGTGTTCAAGTATACGTAGTACAGTCCTCACAGGTCTAGAGACTAACAGCCTTGTGAAGGACAGGCCAGTATGGCCAAACATCCACCGTTTGATGCAGTTCCTGCGCTCAGCAACAGCTTGTGGGGCTAGAGAAAAGGGCTGGGTGCAAATGTTGCAAAAATGTCTAAATGTTTCCGTTTAACTAACGAAGCAGGCATAAAATAATGCCTGAACAGTCCCCACATCCAGTTTTAGGTGACAAAAAAACTAGTTTGAAGATACTGTATCCCTGAAAAATTGATGTTTCCGGTTCCTTCTGACACCGCTAAGGGTGCCGTTACACTGACTAACCGAAATCATGGCATCGTAAGTCATCTTTATATGACCTTGTGTCAATTTTCGATCTCATAGAAGTCTTTAAACTTGCGTTTTGCTTTAGGACGATTTGAAAGGTGAAAAAAAACTGTTTTTGCCCCACCAATTCCTATCCCACAGGTCGCCACTGCATGCGCTTATTTTCCAGTAGAGAACCAGCTCACTCTGAATATCAGTTAAACGTCTCAGTATCAGCAGCAGTCTCAAGGCGGGACACCTCCCCCTAGGGTTAGAGCAGCATTTGAAGGAGTATAAAAACTCTCCCATAGAGCAAATGAGCAACAAACAGCCTCTTGGTGGCTCACGTTACACCTATGGAAACAAGAAAAAATATATATAAGTTGCTGCAAAAAAGCTCAGTGGGACAAGCTAATTTTTACCAAACATTTATGAAGAAGAGTATGTATTAAGGAGCAACTATCAGAGAAATATATTTGAAGTGGAACAAAATATCTCAAACTCACTTCAGTTGCAATAATACATTCATCCTTCTCCTCCGACATGACAAACACGGATTTGTACTTGGTGTCCACACATGCAGACATTTCTGGATGTTTCTTTTCATTTTGTGAAGTTTCTGATGCATCACTGTTGAAAGATTGATAAAGACCAATATTAGTCATCAAATACAATTTGACCACCCCATTATATGATTACTTCTATGATGTTATTCTGTGTCCTGTACCTTTTTAAACGTTTGCTGTGTTTACTGCTACAATCCTCGTACTCAAAGCTCGAGTCCAGAGCTTGGCACTTCTCCTCGCAGGCGGAAGCCTCCAGGCTCAGCATTGGTTCTTTGGCCGCCTGCTCATAATTCACCTCATGAACGAGTTTATAATCCGCAGGCGGTTGGCGACTCTTGTAGCTTCTCCGACATGAGGATGATGGCCCGTCCGTGTCGGCATCACTTCCAAAGTCCATCTTCTTGTTGATGTTCTTCACACCAGGCTGTGGCCCAAGCCCAACAACGCTAACTGACAGGTCCTTGTCACCCCGGTGACAGTTGTTGGTTAGGTTGTTTATGGTCTCACCTTCGCCAACATTGGCATCGCCTTGGCTCTCACGATGCACCTTGTTGCGGACACAACCGACCAGTACTGCACACCCTGCCAGCAGAAGCAGCACCAGAGCTGTCCCCGAACCCACCGCCATCCAAGGAATCTCAGAGCCTCGGATAGATGCATGCTCCGGAAGCAGGAACTGGCAGTTGCGGCCACCATAGCCGGGCACACAGGCGCACACGTACCGGTTGTTCCGCTCGTGGCAGGTGGCACCGTTGTGACAGGGGTTGTTCTCACAGCGGCTGATGGGGGAGCTGCAGTTGCGGCCACCATAACCCGGGGGGCAGGTGCACATGTAGCCATCGAGGCCCTCCTGGCATGTACCACCATTTTGGCAAGGGTAGATGGAGCACTCGTCACCGGTGTGGTCACAGTTCATACCTGTGAAGCCATCGGGGCACTGGCACAGGTAGGAGTTAACAAGATCCACACAGCGGGCACCTATAGGCGGAGAGGGGGAGACGCACATTAACAAATAATCTGGGGGCCGACTGTAGTCTGAAAGTCTTTTAGTTGAGATGCATTTGCGTTGACCACATACTGTGTTGTTGAGAAGTCATATCAGCCCTTACCATTGGAGCAGGGGCTGGAGGTACAGTGATCAATCTTCTTCTCACAGTTGAAGCCTGCGTAGCCAGTGGGGCACTGGCAGAAGTAACCGCCGGCTGGGTTGTCAGAGCAACGGCCTCCGTTAAAGCAGGGACCATCGGCACATGTCATGGCACTCAGCTCACAGTTGTTGCCATAGAAACCAGGAGGGCAAGCACAAGTATATGTGTTCTCCATATCCTTTGAGGAAAAATATTGAAACTTAACCTTGACCAACCAATTCTACCGAAAACAAAATGTTAACCACCAAATGCGCTGTTTAAAATTGCCCACATCTTCCTTGTACTAATCCCTGTTCTAATTAGTGTACATTTGTAACAGAGATGTAGCTGTATACTTACAGTGCAACTTCCTCCATTTCGACAGGGGTTCAGTGCACATTCGTTGACCTCGATCTCACATGCTGCTCCACTGAAACCAGGTCTACAGGAACAGGTGTAGCTCCCCTGGCCAGTGTTGCTACAAGTGGCTCCGTTCATGCAGGGCTTGTGGTGAGTGCAGTAGTTCAGATCTGGAAGAGGGACCACAGCACATTTGTATTAGTCCCAGTCCATCAACAGCAGCAGCCCTGCTAATGCTTTCTCTCTCGGAAATGACGTCTCTCTCCTCTCCCCTTCTTATCCTCTATCTCTCCCTCCCTCTCTCTCTCATCGTTCCTCTTCTTTTCCTCTCTCTCCCCCCTCTCTCTATTCTCTCCCCTTCTTATCCTCTGTCTCCCTCCCTCTCTCTCTCTTCTCGTTCCCCTTCTTTTCCTCTCTCTCCCCCCCTCCCTCTCTTATCGTTCCCCTTCTTTTCCTCCCCCCCCCTCTCTTCTCCTCTCTCTCTCCCTCCCTCTTTCCTTCTTATCCTCTCTCTCTCTCTCTCTCTCTCTCTTCTCTCCCCTTCGTCCCTGTCTCTTTGGTGGGGCTCACCTTGGTTGCAGAACAAGCCTCCCCAGCCTTCTTGACAGTTGCACTGCCATGGCTGCTGGCAGGTCCCATGGAGGCAGCCTGGGTAACGGATGCACTCATCACAGTACCGCCCTTTGAAACCCACTCTGCACCTGCCACACAATATTTGCAACACAAAAGTTAGAGTAACATCACAGAATAGTTCTGAATATATTGACGATCCAGTCTGCAATCTTGGCCACTGGTTGTAAGAGTGCTGCTTTCAAGTCAAAAAGGTCCACGAAAATTGTGCACTGTGTGTGTGTGCTAATCTATCTGGCAATGTGTGTCCTCATGTCATCAAAACCATGTCTAACATGGACTATCATAGCTAACTAGGAATGAGAGTGATTCTGCTTACAGACAACATATTACACATCCACCCAAAATGGGTAGGTTTAAAAAATATATATAATTTGCATTCAGATTGCATCTTTAACTGGAAAAGTATGTCCTCTAACTTACTTGCATTCCCCAGGCTTCTCGCAAAAGCCATGTTCTTCATCACATCCTGGAAGACAGATTGCTATAAAACAGACAAACACACACACCATGAACCACTGCAGGACATAAACACTTCATATACATGCTCTATTTGTTTAGTTTGGATTCAAACACCAATGAAAGTTATAACTTAAATCTGAACAAATGCATTAATAGATGACGGATAAACCTGTTAGTTTTTTTACCTAAAAACACATTATCTCGTGACAGTGGAAGAATTTTGTGTTTAATATCGTGCACAATGGAGGGTGCACAGCTCACACACACAGCTCACCCACTAACAGCACACACTCACAGCACACACTCACAACAGCACAGGCACTTTTTTTCTTCGCTGTGGGTCAAAACTCTTCCATTCAGTCTGTGCACACAACTCCCCCTAATGTCTCAGATTGGGGCAGATAAGGGTGGACAGCTGGTGAGTATGTTGCCAGTGCGCGACAGCTGCTCTATTGTCTACTCTCTCCCGGCAGCTGCCCACTTCAAACAATACCTCATCCGCCTCAGCCAATCAGCGTCCAAACCACTCCAAGAGTAACGAATCGGACGTAGCATGTAAATGTGTGGCACGCGTGAGATTATTCCGAAAACTTTCCTCCTGCCGATGTGAATAAAGCAAGTGGTCGTGTGTGTGTGGAAGCGTGGTGTTTTCGTCTCAACGTCTCAAATGTCTAGCCACGCAAAGTAACATAAAATATAAATATACTTTTTCATTACCCTAAAATGAAATATATATATGTATTCAATAAAGTATCTACACATTAATACAAAACCAACATGAATAGCCTATCACTTTTTTTTTACTCACGTTCTGTGCAGTAATGGCCTTTCCAGCCTGCGTCACAAACAATCTCTCCGCGTTCTCCACAGGTGAAGTGACCAAAGGCATCATCTCGTGGGCGGCAAAAGACAGAGCAGCCATCGCCGTAGTAGTGTTCATCACAGACAAAGCGATACGAGTATTTCAGCTCGGTTCTTCCTCCAGTGTGTAAGTCCTGAGACCAGTCCTCTCCCACCGTCAAATGTCTCTGGGTAGTCATGGTGCTGATGACACGGTCGGGGTTTTCTAAAGATGTAATGTATGAATTGAACTTGAGCCAAACTTGTCTAAAGTAAAACACAAAAAGCCAAACAGCTGTAAGACGCTGTAATTTGATCGTACCTGTAGAAAGGTCGTCCTTGGAGTCGGTGTGCAACGCTTCAATTATCAGCGAGAACGTCCCCTGCGGATACAATCAAAATAGCATCATTAGACAGGTGGCCAACGGAGATGGTGAGAGAGAGGGCCATTGAGAATCCAAACGTCGAATGTGTTAAGGTTTACATAGTCGTTAATATTTCACTTTATAAAGAATGCAAAGACTTGCATGCACTCTGATTTAAGGAGACTTCGTCAACTACAGGTTTCTATGAAAACAGACTAGGCTACTCACCGGCCACGTGAAACCGAAGTTAATTCTGATGGGATTGGTGAATGAACTTTCCGATGTGGCTTCGGGAACTTGGAAGGAGTTTGACCCAAGAACAGGTGTCACAGCGCCACCATAGTTGCAAGGTGGCTCGGGTGATGCATTTGGCTGATAATGTTTCAGACAGATTCTGAAAAACGTTTTACATTCACATTGTTGCTGATAAGATGACGTTAGTCCTCCCTTGCAGCAGTTCTTGTTACCTTGGACCCCTTTCTTGTTCAAAAACTCCTGCAACCTCAGTTCGAAAACTCCAGAACAAAACCCCTGTTGGAATTGTTATTGTTTATTACACATGCCTATAACCCATAGCAGCGTGATGTTGAATAATATGATGTAAAACCAATCTAAAATTATATAGGCCTAGTAAAGTAATTGTTTTAGAAAATATCTTACCTGACAAAGCATGACGAACATAACGACTACTGTCAAAAGAATTGCGCGCCCCATATTAAATAATAAATAAATAAATAAATAAATAAATATGAAAATGACTTGGAGCGACTCAGCTCAACTTCAGCTCAGGACGCTTCCTTTCAAATCGTGTTCTGTGAATGAATCATTGAGCTCGTTTCTTCTCTTACGAGGTCTTCGCATAAGTTTCTGGTGTCAGCCACGTTGTTTTCATTCACGTCCAAGAAACAAAAAGATAATCCCAAAATATGTATTGGAGATGGTCTTCTGGTCTGATCTTTCCGCAAAATCCCGTTACAATTAAATAATCCCAGTCCGAAAAAGTAAAAAATGCATATATATTTTGACACAATTCGAACAAGGCTACAGTTTTAGGAAGTTGCTTTTGTGTGGTTTGTTCTATGCCAAGGAGATTTGTCACTGATCCAACATACTTCCCCGCCACCTTCTTCCAACGTCTTTCCTCAACATGGATTTAGCTTCTTGTCTTGAATGAAGGCCGCCTGCCGCCAGTTTTATATGGGCCGGCGCATGCTAGGGTAATAACATGCAAATGAGCCCGCCCCCCCGGAAAAAAACTCTGAGGATCACAATGAAATAATTCTCCGACCCCAAGCCTCATGTTCTCAAAACATGGGATTGAATCAGAATATAGAAAATGGAGGAAGGTCCTCCAGTAAACTGTTTCAGCAACCTGTCTTGGAATTACCTACTTCTTCCAACATTAGAGGTTTGCGAAATATAATAGAAAACAGAAAGGAACATTTCAATTCAAACCATAGCTCTACATCAATATTTGAGTGTTTGATTTTATAACTCTGCTTGCACTTGGTGTTTACATGTAGGGTATAGCTACATTAAATGAATGCCTGTAGGGAAATTCTAAGCTGTTTAATTTTAGGATATTTTGTTATTGAAAAATGTCAGAGAAAACATGAACAAATATGTTGTGAGAGAAATTAATTGCGTATTTGTCAAATCCTGACTCGGTAGACTGTCCAGCAAAACACCCTCACAACACATTTTGGCATTTCTAGTTGTGGGAAAATCAAATGCTTTGAATTAACCTAAAAGGCTTGAGTAATGAAAACATTCTCTGGCAGGGATGTGTGGTGAGGTAAACTGTGAAGAATAAAGCATTTGTATGGGCACAGTGTTTTTCATTCGCTTTTCCTTTTTCATTCTGTGTGTAGTGAAGAGAAAAATGTGTGTGTGTGTGTGCGCGTGTGTGTGAATGAGAGAGAGAGAGAGAGAGAGAGAGAGAGAGAGAGAGAGAGAGAGAGAGAGAGAGAGAGAGAGAGAGAGAGACGTCCGCGTGGCCATCCTCAGGGCACTTTGTTATTGTGTTCTGAAGGAATAAGTTTGTTCTCTCTCTCCGCTCTCTCCCTGCGCGCTCAGCTGTATGTTAATTCGGTAGCACCTGCTCTCCCCTCAATATAACTGAGCGTGATTCTTTGGGCGCGTACCGCTATCTCAACACAATCAAAATATGCCCAACTTTTAAAAGAGCCAGCATCCTCCTGCACACAAACAGCATTAGGGTTTCCCACTTTGCTTACATATTAAGTTATTTCTGTCTTTATGTCTTGGTGGTGTTTTTTATTGAAACAAACTTGAGCAAACCACTTTGTGCAGACTATTATTCAAGTACTTTTGTGTGGAGGGAGAGGCAGTGTGGGGGTGGGGTATTGGAGGCGCTCTTAATTAGGTCGTTCATTATAAGTGTGATTTTCTTTTGGATAATAGGCATGGCCTGAGGTCCATAGTTACCACACAGATACATTGCGTCACTAAGATATGCAAGTCTAGAATCAGGCTTGTTTAATTTGTCTTTTATCGAATGCGGTTGTTGTGGTTGTACCTGTTGTCCATCCCTATTAACCCCACAAACAGCCTACAGAGTGAATACACTGGTGTTGTTTGTGACGATCGGTGCTGTCATTACGCATTTCATTGACATTTAAGTAATTTAACACTTAAGTAATAGGGTTCTAAGAAAGTCTCTTGTAAATTCTTGAAGAGAGGTGTTCATTTAGTTCGGTTAAGTATTTTTCCTTAAATCTCAAATGCAGTGAAACGCGACAAACGGTTAGACATATGGGAACACTATGGTAAAATAAAATGTGCAGTATTTTTATATTTGCATAACTTAACGAGAAACCGCCGCCATTCTCCAAAACCAACCCAGAGGCTGGCAAAATCTCATACCTCAACTGATCTGGATTCTGCGCTGCCAACCCAGGCAGACTGTGTAAACAGAATACCCCCTTCTTTACTTTCATACCTTAATTTCCAAAAAAAGATGGCTATGAGGTGACTGTTTAACTAAAGTGCTACTGTAGGGGTCTGTTGTAGTTTAACTCCTGCCCACCAGTAGCTGCAGCGGACAAAAAGGGTGACTTGAGGTCTGACTATTCATCCTTTCTCTGCGCTTTATTTTCATTGATTCTGAATGCACAGGGAGCCCTTGGGGATTCTCCGTGAAGGGCCACGACACGCCTTCAGACGCGGCCAGACCCTTACAAGCCATCTGCCACTACCCAAACGTTGTTTTCCCCTCCTTCCCTCAAGCGCACGTCTCTATACGTAACTGTCCACTGGCTGGCTCTGTCTAAATTGAACTGGAAGCATGTTAAAAAACCTGTAACGGTATGGCTATCTGAGGCCATATGGTGAGGGAAAGACAGAAGTTTTCGTCGCCGAAGAGTAGACACCACATGGTAGCTCGTGGGAACGTAAATACTGCGCGCATCACACGATATCGATCATATGAACTGGTGTGGGGAAGTTGATTAGCTTGAACGGGTTGGTGACTGTTACCACGTGGTCATTGAATTTGCAACTGATTCCATATGAGCTTTTAAACTGTTGGAACAATTCCCATAGGGAAGTTGATGTTGCCTAAAATAGGCAATTTTCCAAAAACCTCGGTCGAAAACGTCTGGGTGATGGTAATATTTAAGCGAACCTATGACGATGAACTTCATATGCATCTGTATTATATAGACGTAATAACTAGGCCTATAGGTTCTTAAATCTCTTATTGTCATTATATATTCCGTATGTTTACCTGCAGAAATCATGGGACACTACAGGAGCACCGTGGCCATTGTGTCCAGATCAGATTACTATGGCCAGCTGCTTTAAGAGGGGGCACAGGCCAATCACGGGTGCCCCCTTGCCGTGCTGCTCTCTTATTTGCATATGTTGTTGCTAAGGACACGCTGTGCCTGGGCTTAAGTTTGGGGAAGAGTGCCGCAATAATTACGAGGAGGCCCCTAGATTCATCCGCGCGTGTGTGCAGCGAGAGGCTGTTGTGTGTGTGTGTGCGTGTGTGTGTGCGTGTGTGTATGAGAGAGAGAGGGAGAGAGTGAGAGGACGAAGAAGGAGGTGGGGCGAGGTGGAGGAGGCGTCGGTGTTTTTCACAGAGCAGAGGCCAGTCGCGTGCCAATGTTTATCGAAACACATCTGCCACGGTCCCCGGGGTAACGCCCGTGCGTTGGCGCATCACAACATATGCGGGTCCCTATGAATAAATCGATAATTCAACAGCTGATACTTTGCATGACACATATCCACACAGAACAAATACTCATAGTGGTAGTTCTTTGATAGAAGCAGTAAATAATTAATAGACTAAATACAACACAACAGGGAATTTTAAATATACCAGCAGTTTGCTGGTAAATATGCTAATAAATATGCTATTTATTCCAATAGCTCAGTAAATTAACCATGCAGGATTTTGATAGAAACCCACATGGCAATAGTTGCACGAAGATGACAATTTCTAGGACCTTCACGCTGTCTCCACTCTGAACTGGTGCAAACTGGATAAAAAGCAGCTTTGCCACTATCTATGAATAGAGAGATCTGGTGAATGGGGCAGTGACACCTCACACTTTTTCTCTCCTCCTCTAGCTCTCTATCTCATTCTCTTTCTCTCCTTTTCTCCATCTCCCAGCGCTAGCATCTGCCCAGCCATGAACAGATGTAGGCACCTGCGTTGTCGGCCCACATTTGCACACATGTCCCTTTCAACCTTTCTGGGACCACGACCAATCACAATGGGAGAGATCAGGGGTGGACCAATCACAATGGGAGAGATCAGGGGTGCGGTAACCAAATACTCCCTATCCCCTCAGGACACTCGCTCTGTTAGAGGCATTGTCAGCAGCAAAAATCATGTGGCTGGGCCAAACAAGCTGTTCTATTACTGCTCATTTGATCAAGGCTGATTGCGGGGGATGTTTAAAGAGTAATACAACTGTAATATGTGTGTCTTAGACAGATGAACACAAAATCACACCGAAGCAATGAAAATGCATTCAGCCATAGTCGTTTGAGTGTGTAACTCACATAGTAGGAGCCTGCTGAATGCTGCAATGCCTGGGCTGTGGGTTGCCCTCGCGATTACAAGATGGAGCATTTTCTAAAGCACCTTAATGTAAATGTTAACAGTGGGTATCCCTTGGATAGCTTGAGTGGCCGTTGGCTAATCGTGGCGTGGCCAAGCCAGTGGCAGCAGCAGGCAGGTGTTACCTCACATGCTGTTTTAGAATAGGTGGGGGGAGGACAATGGGAAGCAGGGTGGGTACAGGTTAGAGGAGGGTTTTGTTCTGTCAGGAATAGAGGGGAACGCAGCCCACTAGCATCCCTAGATGATAGCGATAATAGTCTGTGTCCCCTATCTCTCAGCTGCTGCCTGACAGAGGATCCACACACACCTGTTGTCCTGTCTCCCCAATGTGCGCCGGGCTAGAGCGCTAGTGCCATGCTACACCTCAGGAATGCCCCAGCCGCTGCACTGCAACCATTAGCCTATATCCCAAGAGGGAGCAGGAGGGGAGGTGTGGGTAAGCTAGGCTATGAGGTGCGGACCCAGCAGGGGGGCAATATAAGGGCGTATTAGTGGGGGCGGGAGGGGTTTTAGAAGCAGTGTCCTCTTCATAAGGTGGTCCCTGCAGGGTCTGTCCGGAGACCCCTGTCCTAAATCACTGCCTCCAGGGGGAATGGCCTCCTTTGTGAGGAGATAGCCCTGCAAGCTGGGACGCCAGCTGCCACCTCTGTAGCATCACAGCCTCCACCATGACAACGGTCCTGGTCTGTCTCCGGCCAGTGGAGCCCATTAAAAAAGGCTTGGAGGGACTCCTGGAAAGGCTACGGGACAAACAGAATTTTTTGGCAAAATGTTAATGATGACAAACTAACAGGCAGGTTAAGGTGTAAGACACAATAACCTCTGCTGATATCGATTCTCGCTCTGCGCTGAATGAAATGGAGTGTGTATGGGGCGAGAAAGATTATTCACAACTTTTATTTGGTTTTCATGATGTCAAATGACAAAAAAGAGTTAAAAAAATGCTACAAACTGGTTTCTGTAAGTTGTAATGAACATACAGTATTGCACTGGAGAAGCAAGTATGGAGATACTGTCATTATTCTTTATAGAAACAATTGGACTGAGAAAAATGACAGGATAAAACAAAAATTCTAGGAAAGTAAAAATAATATAAACATAACTTTTTTGTAAAATGGTGTGAATTCTGAAAAACATTTTAATTTTTCATCTTTGAATCTGCCATCTGGTGACTAAACAGACTAAACAACAAATACAAAAGAGATAACATTAACATTATTCACTAAATTACAGAAAGATTGAAGAGGTGTACGTCACAACAATATCAGACATGATAAAGACTAAACGTGAACGTCATATAAAGTATTGCAAATCCCCCAACCTGGCTCCTATAAGCATTCAGGCATTTGCGTATAGGTTTTCCCATCCGTGGCCAAGGGAGTCTGTCCATTGTATGTAGCTCTAATGATGATTCTAATGACGCCTTGTCCATCTTTGATAAAAACAGCACGCCCCTCATTAAAGACCCAGGCTGGTTCTCATGGCCCTCTCCCCCATCTCCAGAGCTGGGTGGACAGCAGGCGCGGGAGTTTGAGACAACACCCGTGGCACACGCCTGTTGACCGAGCCACAAAGCAAAAGCGTGTGACACTCACTACCCCCTGCCCCCAGCCTCAACCCCCCGGGCCCATTGTCCCCTCAGCTCCCGCAGCACAGGCACAGACCAGTCCTCCTCCTCCCCCTTAGAGAATCAATTTTACCAATCAGCTGATCTGGCGCTTTCTCACCACCAGGACTGTCACGATGCAACCCCCTCCGACATACACCTCCTTGTCCCCACCCCACCAAACCCCTCGCACCACTCTGGGACCATCAGCTGCTAAGGTGGAAATCCATCATTGCGTGTATAAGAAAGTTCCCCTCCCATTGCACATCGCCCAGTCATTACCATACACCATGCATGGGAGAAGGACGGATGGGGCTGTAATTCACTGCTTCGCATGCAGACAGTACTTCCTGGGAGGGCGGGGCTGAGGCTGGGCTCGGGGATAGGATAGCTGGCTGAAGATGGGGATGATGTTGGGGAAGCGTGGGGGGGTCTTGCGGCTGCCGGGGTCAGGCCTGTCCTGGGAAAGTTGGGTTCTGCATGTAAATCAGCACATGTCGTGGCCTTCTGGTGGCTGCGCCAACGACGCCTCCCGCAGACAGATGGCTGTGGGCCATAACTATAGAGTCCGAGCGGCCGGTCCCTAAGGGAGCCCAGGAGAGAGACCGTCGATCAGCTGATCCCATAAAAACATAGAGGCAGAGTGCATAAGGGATGGATAGATATAGAGGAAGACAGGAAGGGGACAGGAGAAGAGGGTGCGTGGGGAGGGGGGCCCCCATAGCCCCTTAATCCTGATCCCTAAAACTGAGCAAATATATTTGCCAGCTCTGCAAACCTTAAAAGGGTGCCTGGCGCTCCCTAAAGTTTCTGATTAGGTGTCTAGTCTATCAGCTGTGGGCTCTTTGGGCAGACTGTTTGTACATGGGTAGAATAGTGGCTTTGTATGGTGTTTGTGTATGCACAGAATAGGTTTATGGAACCATATACTAAAAGCGGGCGGTGGGCTCGTCATTCCTCATCACGGGACTGTGTCGTTTGTCTGTCCACCATGACTCTTCGTTAATCCCATTAATTAAACAAAGTCATTGCCTGGTAAAAAATATCGCTGGTCTGTGATTTGCATATTTTATTAATCTCTTTCTTCTTTTGATAAGCAGTTAGAGCAGTCAGCAAGGTGATCACCAGAGGTCACTGCAGATTGTGGACATTTGTAGCAACAATAGATGTTCTTTTTATACAGAATGTAGGGATCTGGCAGTTCTTGGACGAAGTTCTATCATAGCTCCAGATGACAGGCAGTTTAAATGGTAGTATCTTGAGGAGGACACATTCTTTGTGCAGCCAAGCAGGGAGGTAGAAAACATAGGTGTTCTATGTGCACCATGTCATCTTATTTTAAGATGAAATGTCCACCCCAATAAGTACCAAGCACATGGGGGATGCTTTGGCGTATGTCTTCGCTTAATCAGCGCTGCGTTCCCTGGTTGGTGACTCAGTCTGTAGTTGGTGGTTGGTGACTCAGTCTG
>JACXGM010019518.1:0-18356 GCA_016801145.1 Umbra pygmaea
ATTTTAGAAGCTGATCCACACTCCAGTCCAGTTGGTGGCGGTAATGCACCGGTAGTGAATGTTGCCAACCGCCAAATAAAACCCAATGAAGAAGAAGAAGAAGAAGAAGTTGTGGCCTGTCTAGGAAAGATTGGGGAACCACTGGTCTAGGTGGTAGGAATGTTTAGAAAGGAGGAAACTATTTTGGTGTCCAGCAATCAGTGTGGACAATGCAGATCAGTTTTCAGACATTTATTATGTTCAACTTAAAATCTTCCTCTTGGCATTCTATGTCTTCATTATCTGTTCACTCACCTGGTTCCTGCTCTGTCACACTCCTGTAGTCTATCCATCCTGCTCTCCCTCTTCTTTCGTTCTTCTAACAAGCATAAACAAATATTTCTATTTAACTAGTAAGAAAGATATACGTGGGAAAAATCAACATCATTAAATAAAATAACTAACATTCAATTCCACTGAATATCTTTTCTAGTTGGAATAAGTGTTAATCATAATGGGTGCTATCGAAGTGGGAAATGCAGTCAGAGCCATTGCATGTAAAAAATTGTCAGACTACAATGAAGCTGCCATTAATAAACTACACTCTACTGGCTTCTGCTATTACAGCATTATTGCCCACGTTTGACTACAAAATACTTTTGTGTATACATTTTGGATAAAGAGACATTTCTTTAGAATAGTAGGCCTATGTACAGTATAAAACCTTTGTCCACTTTCAAATGAACATTCCTTACAGACTGACAAGTTAACTTTATCTAGCAAACGTGCCCTGTCTGGCTTTAGTAGATACAGATTTAACCATAATCTGTCACTGATACATTTCGAAATAGTGTTGAAAGGATCAAAAAAAATTACAAACGAGACATGCTAACTGTGAAAGATGCTTCTAACAAGAACAGTGCAAACTTCTTACTGTTTCACCCCACTGGGTTATAACTTTAATAAACTTCGGCGTGTATGGTACATTCAGCTCGGTCTGGTTACACAGGTGGAGTCACATTAAAACATGTCTAATAATAAAACAATGGTTCCTACTATATATTGTTACATCCTTTCTCTTTTGAGTTAGAATTGTTCTCAAGATTTGACTTTAGCCAACAACTAAATTCTAATATTAACAGTGCTAATTGCTAATCATAACCAATTTCATATGTTCATCAGTCCAAATCTTTTCTCAGCAACTGACGGAAATGGCAACTAATAAAACTGAAAACACTGTATACATCACCTATTTCCCAGTTTCCTAACACTCAACCATTCGCTACGAACTTGAAATGTGCAAATGATCACATCAATATCAACATATGTAAACCATAACTTTGTGCTTGTCTACTTTTCAAGGGCCAGGTGTATGTTATCCTCAGCATTTCAATTTATTTATCTGCACGATACCACACAGTCCTTATATCGCTGTGGTTTCACCACTGTGCAACCAGCTCTGGTGGTGACAGGGGTGTTTCTATTGGCAGTGTCTCTGGGTGGATGTTCTGCTACGACACTGTGAGGGACAGGAACGGTCTCCACACGTTCATATCCCACAGCCTGTTGCTGACTGGGGACGCTGATCTCCAAATCGAGAGGGTCACTGAAGGTCACACCAGGTGCACGCCTAAGGTGTCTGCGATTTCTCCTAATGACACTCCCAGAATGCAACTGATCCTCATACGACCTCCCGTCTACTGGCTTCAGCACCCTGCCTAATCTCCAGACAGTGTGGGGTGGGAGTGGTTGTACCCTCACACAGTCACCTGTGGCAAGTGTGTCCAAGTCCCTAGCTGATCTGTTGTAATATGTACTCTGACATTGCTGCCTCTTCTTCAGATTTAGGCTGACCTGAACAACTTCTGGCCTTAGCAGGGTTGCTTTCGTCGGCAGCAGTGTTTTGGTATGGCGACTGAGTAGACAATGTGCTGGACTACTATCCAGGCCCTGTGACGGCGTGTTGCAGTGGTCAAGAAGTGCAAGATACGGATCCTGTCCAGCCGCTTTGGCTTTGATAAGGAGTCTTTTTGCTGTCTTGACAGCTGATTCGGCTTTGCAATTACTCTGTGGGTAACCGGGTGATGAGGTCACGTGCTGAAATCCCCACTCTTTGCAGAATTTTTGGAAGTCCTGGGACGTGTATTGTGGGCCGTTGTCTGAGATCACTGAATCCGGAATGCCTTGGCGGGCAAAATTAGCTTTCAGTTTCTTTATCACTGTGGTAGACTACCTGGCAGATGTCAAATCTATTTCCCAAAAGTTTGAAAAATAATCCACAGTGATGAGATAGTCCTTGTTGTCAAACACAAACAGATCTGTGCCCACCTTTGCCATGGCCTGCTTGGAGCTTCATGTGAAATTAGTGTTTCTTTTTGTTGTTTATTATCCATTGATCTGCAGATATCACACTTGGCAATATACTTCTTGATCTGGTCATTCATGCCCATCCAGTAGACACACTCTCTGGCTCTACGTAGGCATCCTTCAGCACCCAGATGTGTCTGATCTCATTGTGTCAGGAATGACGACACGCTCACCCCGGAAGACTATTCCATCTTGGTGGCTTAATTCTCCTTGTAATGAGAAATAAGGCCAGATTTCACTCGCTACCTGTGACTAGTCCTTGGGCCATCTCTGGCTCATTGTTTTAATGAGAAGCTGCAATGTACTGTCTTTTTCTGTGGCAGACCTTATGTCATGTAATCTGTCTGAGGAGATCGGTAGGTGTTGCACCATGTTGACAGTCTCTAGATCAGCTTCCACAGGTGAACTCTCAGGGAGATAGGCTCTGCTGAGAGTGTCGGCCAGTAACACGTCTCTTCCCGGCACATAAATGACATCCAAGTCATATTTTTGTATGCGCAACATCATGCCCTGCAGCCTTTTGGGTGCACTCAGTAGGGGTTTTCACACTATGATTTCTAATGGCTTGTGATCACTTTGTACAGTGACTTTGCGGCCATATGTGTATTGATGGAATTTTTCCATGCTGAAAACCACTGCTAAAAACTCTTTTTTTATTTGGGCGTAGCGCCCCTCCGTTTGTGTCAGTGCCCTGCTTGCGAAAGCGACTGGCTTCCCCATTTGAAGCAGTGCTGCGCCCAAACATGTGTCTGAAGCGTCACACTGTACTGTCAACTCCTCATCTGGGTTATAATATTTCAATACTGGAGTATTCACTATTGTCTCTTTTAGGTTGCGGAATGCCTCCTCATGCTCTGATGACCATGTCCACTCACTGTCTTTGTGTGTCAGGTCTCTCAATACCTTGCATTGATCTGAGAGGTGTGGGCAAAACTTAGTCAGGTAGTTAACCATACCTATAAGCCTCTGCACTGCTTTTACATCTGTTGGTGTCGGCATCTGCCCGATGGCACGCACTTTTTCAGGATCCGCCTTGAGTCCATCTGCCGTCAAGCGGTGTGTTAGGGAATCAGGGGGTTTTCTAAGGTCGGGATCACCTGAATATTGATTTTGTGTTTGTGATTAGGCAATTGTATGTTCCTAGTCAGCCAGGAGAGTAGGGTAGGCTGCACCACTGCATAGAGTCCTGGAGTAGGTCACGTGTTGGCACGGGAGGTGGTTTTAGTAGGGTACACGGGAACCTTTACTGATGGTCTAGTCATTTTTATGTTATTAGTGGCATTAGCTAATCAGACAGGTGTTTTCTGTTTGGTCAGGGCAGCATATAGTATTTAGGGCTAGGTTGAGGCTGTAGCCTTTGTCGAATATTGTTTACTGTCAGGTTATGTGTCGGGTCTTACACGTTATGTTCCTTGGATTGCTTTGTACCCTACAAGTGTAAATAAATATCACTCTGGGATTCTGCATCGGACTCCTGCCTTCTAATTCCATGACACGGTGTCCAATGTATGTGGTCACCTTCTGCCTCAGTCTGAATTTTTCTGCATTTAGTTTTATGTTTTTTTCCCTGCATCTGTCTAGAAACTGTTTCAATTTTAAATCGTGATCCCGTTCCGCTTCCTCTTCCGTCTCACCTTGTCCTGTGATCAGGATGTCATCCGCAATAATGTACAGACCAGGTAGATTATCCAACGCTTGAGTCAGCATCCTCTGGAAGATTTCAAGGGCCGGACTTATCCCCATCGGCATCCTCAGCCATCTGTACTGTCCAAATGGAGTGGCAAATGTCGTCAAATAGCTGGACTCCACCTCCAGCTGTACATGCCAGAATCCACTCTTGACATCACATACTGTGAACACTTAAGCTTTTGACAAGTCCGGTAAGATGTCCTCGATGGTTGGAAGTGGGAAGTGACTGCGCTTTAGCGCTCTGTTTAAGTGTTTGGGATCAATACAGACTCTTGGTTTGCCATTCTGTTTCTATACTACCACCATAGCACTGATCCAGTCTGTGCTACATTCTACAGGAGTGATTATCTCTCTGTGTTGTAGATCTCTAAGCCCTTCCTTCAGTGGTTTCATCAGGGCCACTGGAACCTGTCTCTTTGGCAGCTGCACTGGCTTCACTGTGCTGTCCACCACCATTTTGTATTTTCCTTCCAGACAGCCATCTCCCGTGAACACGTCAGCATAACTTGTTTTGATTTGTTCTATTGTCCACTGCCCAGTTGTAGATTTTCCTGCTGTGATACTGTCTATTTTCATGATGTTCTCATGGTGCACTTTAATCAGTTTCATTGCCTCACTGGCTTTCCTACCCAGCAGAGGCACTGCACCATCCGTATTTACCACTTGGAACTCCAAGCGATATTGCTTGTGATTTCTTGGATTTCTAATTTTAATGTTACATTTCCCCATTGGCCTCAGCTTGCTTTTGTTGTACATCACTAGGACACTTTTAGTGTGTTCCAGTTTGATGTCTGGATTCAGCAATTTAATGGGGATGATGTTGCAGCTAGCACCACAGTCTATTTGGAATTTGACCATGTCGTTGTCTAGTAGCATGCCAGCATAGAGAAGCTGAGTGTCGTCTTTAACAGTGTTGTTTTCTTTCTCATCCTGTACTCTCTCTAAGTCTGCATCTTTGCCTGAGTCTGTCTCCACTGCATCCACTATCTCAGTGTCTGTCACAGTGATACATGTTATATCCTCATATTCATCACTCACATGTTCTGTTGCTACTGTGCTCACATTTTTCTTCCTCCTTTGGTCTGGTTTAGCTTTACATTTGGCTGCAAAGTTGTTCTCTCTGCCACACTTTGCACACTTCTTTCCGAACGCCAGACATTTTTGTTTATTGCTTTCATGTGTTTTCCCGCAGAATTTACACTCCACTGTGTTGTTACCTTACCACTGGTACTGTGCTCCTTGAACGACATGTACCTCTTCAACCATCGGCCCGGTGATGGTTTTAACATTCTCCTTGGAGAGCTCTGCAGCTCTGCACAGTTGCAAACATGTGTCTAGTGTCAAGTTTTTCTCCCGCAGCAGTCTTTCTCTCATGATCATGTTGTTACCACCACACACAATCCTATCCCGAATGAGCGAGTCTCTCAGAGTCCCAAAGTTGCATGTTTTGGCCAGCAGTCTCAGTTCAGTGACATAACTATCTATATTTTCACTGGCGCCCTGGTTTCTCGTAAAGAACCGATAACGTTCGACAATCTCGTTCACGCTAGGGTTGCAGTGATCATCAAACTTCGTGATGACGTCCTCTATCTTCCATGCATCCCTAACTGTGTCGCCCATTAATGTGTCCAACAGTTCCCTGCCGCCCTCGCCGACAAGATAGCTGAACAGTTTTACCTTTTGTTTATCATCTGCTTCAGCCATTGCCAGATCCACATAAAGAGCAAACTCATCCCTCCAATTCTTCCAAGTTTTAGAAAGGTTGCTGGAATCCAAACACAACGTCTGTGGCGGCTTAAGTCCCTCCATTGAATCACTCGGCAGCCACACGCTAGCGGCTCAAACTAGCATCAGATAACTCTCGTTCTGATCGGAGAAAACGTATTCAGACCGACTCCATTACCGGTGTCACCATGTTAAAGTTGCTTCTTAAATAACAAGAACAGTGCAAACCTCTTACTGTTTCACCCCACTGGGTTATAACTTTAATAAACTTCGACGTGTATGGTACATTCAGCTCGGTCTGGTTACACAGGCGGAGTCACATTAAAACATGTCTAAAAATAAAACAATGGTTCCTACTATATATTGTTACACTAACTAGCTTAGCTCTTGGCCTACTAGCTATCAAAACACCAAACTAAGAATATTGACAACAAGTCACAATAATCATCTGATACAGATTAAACTATAATTTGTCACCAATACATTTCAAAATGAAAATACGCACAAATGAGATGCTAAATCGGCTACCATTCACTTCACTTTAAAAGAGACTTTAAAACAGACAGTTTGAATGATAAATACACATCAACATGATCAATCACCTATCTGGTTAACATTTCTACATGTTTAGCAATGTTCTATAAGCGTTCATGATTCATTAACTTGCTATTTTTACAACTATTTCCACAGATTAGTCTACACACCCAGCCATGTAAAATCACCTGTATTGGCTTCTATAAGGACCTAGACCGTAGCATCCCGGGGTATTAGATAGTGGATGTAATTTGCCTAGTAGCCAACACAGTAATTGGCTGTCACAGTTGGAAAACATATTTTTTTTATTATTCTGTAGATCTGATTCAACTGCAGATTCCGCAATGGGATAGTTTAGTTGTTGCTTTAAATGTGTCCAGAAAAATGTTTTTTATAGCTCCAGCAACAAAATAGAATACTATTTATATCTTAGAAATTCCACCATCTTGGTTGTATTCCTGTGTAGCAGGACGGTCACTATCTTTAAACTGGCAATTCACCTGCAAGCCATAAGTAGTGTTACATGCATTTTGCATTTATTTGAATGGAGAAAATAATCACATAAAAATGGAAATAAAAAAAATTTAAACTATCCATGCCATTCAAAAATACACCTGTCACAAACCTGCCCTCCTGAACCTGTTTCCCTTGTTTCCTTAAGTCTCTAGTCCCTGTTCCTGGTTCCCTTGTGTTTGCGTTTGGTCTGTCTCTGTGTTTGTTTGTTGACATCCAGTTCCCAAGCACCAGTTCCTGTTTTCCCCTGCAGTCCTGAAGGCACCAGTCCCTGAGCACCAGTTATCACCTCCTGATCTGCACCTGGGCCTGATTGCTGCCTTCCCTTTTTTGGGGAAATGCTGGCAATCATGCACTGCCAGATTATTGTACTACCAAGTGCGTTCTAGTCTCGTGCCACTTATCCTGACAGCCAGTCTGAGCACTGTGCCTTTATTTGTTTTATATATTTATAACTGCCAGTCTGAGTACTGAATTATTGTTCTCTAACCCTGGTTCTCTGTGTCTTTATTTTCCGGTATCCATCTGTGCTGATATTCTGACCACCACTCACCTGGTTCCCCTCCTGCCCTCCCTTCTTCTGTGCCAGCGGACATAACCTACCTGTAACGCTTCCCTCCTGGCCTGGAAATGGACTTCTGTGCCTTATGGCTTTTGTTGTTTCCTGATTTCATAGTCTGTGTATCAGTTCCGTCTTGGTGTGTGTTTAGTTTTCAGTGTCTTTTGTTATGTATAGTTAGTCCATTCCAGGTTTTTGGTTTCCCCATTAAGTGTCATGCCCATACTTGGTTTTTCCTGTCTTCATGTTTTCCCACTCTTTTAGGTCACATGTTCTTGTTATCCAATCAGTTTTGTTTTTCCTCCACAGCTGTTGTTCCTTTATCATTAGTCCCCTATTTAGTTTCTGTCTGGTTCCTGTTTAGTTGCTGGTCATTGATTGTCGTCATGTAATGTTTCTGCCTGTCTCCTGTTCCCGAACACTCTGGTCTTGTGAGTAACTTGTGGTCACTGATAGTATCCTGATTTCTCAAGTCTGCCTTGTTTGGATTTAGTTATTTTGTACATTCATTTAGGTTTTGTTCATGTTTCAGTTTTGTTAATGCTATTATATTTTGTTTGGTGGTTAATCTCCTACGGGATAGTTTTAGTTTATTAAACTTATTTGCTTTATCACCTGCCTGACTCCTTTGAGCATTCATGACACTACCTGGTTACCTCTCATCAGGATTACACTTATCGGGTCACACTTTGTTCAATCAAAACAATAACTAAACAGCCAAACACAATAGGTTTCTACCGCTTCGCGGTTTGAACCCTAATAACACTTTTCCACTAGTTCAATCACATATGTATTTATTATTTTGAACTTTTTTCTTTTAATTCAGTCAACTGAAAGCACTGCATTCCATGACATTAAATATTTAAAAAATCATACAAACACAAAAGTCAAGCAAAAAATGAGTAAATCAATAAATTAAGACAAATTAATTTCTGGAGGCACCGAAGGAACATTTGCAGCTGGTTGATGTGCAGTTCTGCCAACACAGTATGGTGCATATCGGAGCCATTTCTGGACTGCCTGAATATATTCATATTGGAAAACTTTTCATACACATATCTGCAAAGTAAAAGCATCTAAAACATAGCAGAAAAACGACAGGATATAAAAAGTATGCAGTTGAATACATTGATGGAGGAACTGGAAGAGGTAAATATTGGATGGAGTAGGGTAGATTTCTGGGAACACAAAAGGCAGAAGGACAATTCAAATCATTGAGAGAAATAACAAACACACACATATTCAAGAAAGTATCCTCGAATTCACTCTTTTGCCTTGACTGCTCTTTAACCATCTTCCCAGCCCAATTTATTGATGATGCCAGCTCATTGGTCAGTGCAAACGAAAGCATGCGACGGATCCTCATTTCCAGTGATTTTACAAATATGCTGAAGTGTCTCACCTGCCATACAAAATGTGTACACAAAGCAAAAAGAACATGTCAAATGTCCCAAAAATGAATTAACAACAAAATGGTCTACATAGAAGCACTAACCATCATTTGCTTTGCTTCACTGGATTGTAAAATCTCCTCTGCACTCTCAAGCTCATCAGTATTGTCCAGAGGGACTGAGACAGGCAACGGTAGCAGAGGTTGCTTTGAAGGCATGGACTGTCTGAAGAATTCCTGACATTCCTCCCAGAGTTCCATGACTTTTTTCTGTGACAGTTCCAATCAACTTTTTTAAAGCAGTCTTGTGGAGAATAAAAACATTACAATTCAAAACAATTAACATGTATACTGTATAAGGAAAGTAGGAAAACTTCCCTGCACTTGCTTTTCATTAACTGTCTTGCATCTGGATTAATTAAAAAAATATATATCTATTGGTGCTTATATCTTATACATTTTGTGCAATAAACTTCTGTGAATGGAAGACCTATAATATGCATAACTTCACTATGTTGACAGTTTGTAAGTTATATGGCAACAAATTTACAGAGAAACTACATATTGTAGCAAGCGACAAGTGTTTTGAATTTAGCTTGTAGGAACAGCTTAATTATTTTCAATTAAGGCAATTTCATCAAAGATGCAGATTTACATAATACAAACCAATTAATCCTTTTACAGTTTTTCCCGATTGCTAAAACACTAAAAGTGAATGCTCATAACAAAGCGTCAAAACCGTAACGTTTGCATGCATTTGGTATACTCAGGCACCAAATGAATAAACACAATGTCGGCATGGCACCGTAAACAATTCTGTAACACACGGTGCAAAACACTACACACATCGTGCATGTGTTACACACTTTGGCCAATGATGAAACACGATATTAGCAACACTCCCGCACACATCGTAAAACAATTAACCTTTAACTCAGGTATGAGCACCTGTCGTGAGACAATCGTGAATATGGAGGCTGAAGGACCAAGGGCAAGGAGAAGATGAGGAAGAGACGGGAAGAGGGAGAGGAAAACGAGGAAGAGACGGGGAGGGAAGAGGGAGAGGAGATAGAGGAAGAGACTCTGTTAAAAACCCGACATTGGGACTGAAACATCATCAGCCAAAGGGCCATCGAGAATGTCGCCAGGCAGTGCGGGGGCAACATCACCATGTGTGCAGCCATTAGTGGTCAGGGGGTCCTCCATCACCATGCCACCTTGGGTCCCTACAACACTGCACACATACTGACATTTCTGCATGCACTACATGCCGCGGTCACATAGGACCAACCAGGGCGGCCCATTTTCGTTGTCATCTGGGATATGTCAGTTTCCACCGGGCTGCTCTGGTCCGGGTCTAATTCGCCAACCACGACCATTTCATGGTGCTGTACCTGATAGGGGAATTATTTTCGGCATGGTGGTGGAAGGTCTATGACCACTCCTGCGAGCAATGGAGGAGGCATGCAGAGTAGTGATGTACGAATCACGAACGATTCGTTCTTTTTGAACGAATCTTTTTAGTGAACTGGGTGTACTGAATCACAATCGCTTTAAAAGATTCGTTCAATTAATGAATCACTTCTGCAAAAGAACATTACGCAGATGTAGCCCACGGGTGAAGTCCGAATCAAAAACTTTTATTACTTAGTAGATGTCATCACCATGTCCTGAATAAATAGATGCCCACACTTATCATAAGCCACACACTGCAGCAGAAATCGAACTTGTCTTCCTAATCTTTGTCATAAAGGCTTTATTGTCGCAGATTTGAAAGGGCTATGAATACTGAGTCTTGTGTCGCGAGAGTGCGCAAACTGTCTCTACACAGCGATGTTATTGGCTGTTCTTCACACCCTTTATTATAAAAATATGTTAATCTAAGCATACTTAACGAGAATTAAACGTGTCATTCGTAAATCTATTTTCAATTTGTATTACGTAAGTCTAGCTATATTAACGCCACGCGAGACAGAAGTGCGTTCGTGCGTGCATGCAATACATGCAGCCAGTTGAAAACGTCAAGATGAGTGAACGGTGACAAAGGAGCAATATTTAGACCGTTTTCACCAAAATAAATCAAAATATTGCCAAGTGCACTACATGCAAAATACATTTGTCAACCTCTGGAGGATCAACCGCAAATATCCAGACATTTACATTTTTGTGTTAATAGCTTGAAAAATATAACGAGTGCACTGCTTTCACAGTAAATAATAAGGTCACATCATGGGCACAAAATGGAATTAAGCAGTTCGACAAAAAGATTCATTAACCGAATCAGTGATTCGAAAGATCCGAATCTTTTAAATGAACTGTACTGAATGATTCAGGACACTTTAGTGATTCGGAATCCCCATCACTAATGCAGAGACATCGAGGTGGGCTCGATCCACGGGTGGATACGCCACGCCCTGTGATATTTTCCCGTTGCCTGTGATGTGGACGAGGTGACATGGCCCGACCCCAATCGACGGAGTGATCCCTGACTTGTAATGGGAGTTGTTTTACTACCTGTACAATGTATCACTGAGGCTTGGTTTCGGGAATAAAAACGGTTTAAAAACTACAAATGACTGAAGTCTCTTGAGTAAAGTTGACCAGTAAGTTGTGTCTGTTTGACTGTTTATTGTTCATGTGCATGTGTGTTAACTATCGATCTGAAGAGGGCCTTTTGAAGTCAGAGTGTTACTTTTTGATTGCAGAATGGCAGTTTTGACATGGCAGTTCAATGTTAATCTTCAAGTGTTGTGTAAAGCATTCTTGTGTGTTGAGTTTTGACACAATGAGCCAAATTATGCATTTTGTGTGTTAGTAATTGAAAAAAACTGTAAATATCACAAGGAAATTGTCTTTTGACTTTTACCATGAACAGTTACATACAGCAAATTTGATATTCTTTCAGGAATACAGTATGACTTTTTACCTGTTTTTTTATTTTTCTTTAAACTTTATTTTAACAGGCAAAACCTACTGAGACCTTGATCTCTTTTACGGCTGTGCCCTGTGTAAACATCTCAACAAGTACAGTTTTTTCAACATACAAAACAAGGAAGGGTCACAAAAACATAAAAAAACAATGTAAAAACAAAAGAAAAAACATTGAATTCAACAAAAACAATCACTGAGATCATGATGATCTTTCATAACAATTTTGAAACGGGCTAGGGGTACCAGAGTGTCTAGCTTGAGTTTAAGCTGCAGTTTGGTCCATAGAAATGGTGCAAAAGCTGAGAATGCAGTCCTACCCAGATCTGTGGAGACTACAGGCATTTCTAATGTGATCCACACCTGTGATCTGGTTTTGAAATGTGTGTGTCTCATAGAAATTAAAGATGATATATATGGAGGTTGTTTTAAAAGAAGTGCTTTGTGAATTAAAAAGAGAGCATGTTGCTCTCGCCTTATAGATAAAGGGGCCCAACCCACATGTTTTTTAAAGGAGAGCCTATCATTTAACCATACACCTAAGTATTTGTATGCAGGGACTTGCTCGATTTGAGTACCATCCAAACTACTAATTGCAAGACTGTTACTAACTGAAAGTTTAGACCTAGAGAAAAACCAGCCCTAAATCACATGAAATACGTTCTGAGGGAACAATTTTGTAGAACTGAAATATGTGAAATATGAACATATGAGAGGGTCAATTACGTTTGTAGGGAAGTAAATTGAACACTCGAATAACGTTAAATATGAACATATGAAGATCATGACGTAGCATGTAAATAGCATAGTTTTTGCTAGGCTGGAGGTCGGGGATGGTGGATGGGCGTATAAATCCGCAACTTGCATGCCAGTGTTCGCAAGTTCAAATCCAGTCCGGCACTTCGTGTGTGTGTTCTACATTGCTTGCGTCATGCAGACAGGCGATTGTCGGTTTTTGTAATGTTAACCCTAACCTTAGTTCTAACCTTAACCTCAGTAACGTCATATCTAACCTAACCGTTAGTAACCGGATGCCTAATGTTAACCGTTAGTATCCTCCTACGTAACCTTAACTGTGAATGTTGCAATATAATTTGAAACGCTGTATGGAATTTGTGGAATGTTCTCGCATAAATTCGCTAAACGAAACGTACCGGAGCAACGTAATTAAAGTACAAATGTAGCCTAATAAAGAAACGTGCAGTTCGAATGTAAAAAAAATATGTTGGCATATAACGTAATTCAGGTTTTCAAAATAGTTTCCTGAGAACGTAATTTCGGAGAAATTCTGAGATGTACGGCTGAGAAAAACATACATTTAAAAAAAAAACAAGTTTAAGCTGTTAAAGTGACCCCTGTAGTATGTTGCCACAATCGAATACATCACTGTTTCGTCTGCGTATAAATGGAATGTTCAATGTCTGATATCATCACCAATAGTGTTAACATCTGAATCAGGCACAGAATCAAACAGCCATGATTCAGATACAACCAGTACGTCAGCATTTGATTGTGAGACCATCATTTCAATAAAGTCCAACTTTTGGATCAGGCTTCTAGTGTTCAAATGAGTTATTCCAATTCCATTTTTGAGTAAATGCATATCAGATGGAGAATCAGGGTAGGCCTTAAAGCAGCGCTAGATGAACGATGAACCGTTCTTGGGCTCAATTTTATTGTGACAAGATTATAACTAACAATACCTCTCTGCATGTGAGATGGTCTACTCGCAATACGGTGATGGGACAACAGTCTAGGAATTGCATAGAGGTTTGTAGTTTGTTTTATACTAGCAAATGAGGAACTGATTAATGAAACTGGGGGAGGAGCATTGAACATGGACTGATGAGGCAGTGAGCAATTCCAAAAATCAGACCTCAGAGATAGTAAATGAAGCAATAGTCAGAGACATGATTGTCGAGAGAATGCTGGAGCCATACTTGGTTGGATGAAGATTATCCCAAAGAAATAGTCCTAATTGGTTTGTAAACGCTGAAAAGTTATCCACAAAAAAAGGAACTCCCATCAAGCAACAGTCTCTCTTTAGCCAGGTGTGTAATTGGCATATCCGACTAAAGCCCATATCCGTGTAGTGTGGTTATCGAAATGGGCCAGAAATAGCACACTGCTTTCCAGATTCCACTAGCGTATTTATAACATTTTTAAATCCTCTCTTAGCTTCCCAGACTGTTGGAGCTTAATGTCATTTGACCCAACATGGACAAGGACAGTTGAAGCCACGGAGTGTTCGCTAGTGAGTAGATGGGATTATTAGGTCGATGGTGGGGCATCTCCCGTGTGATCAGCCTCCTAGCAGGTTTCAGGGGGCTAGCCATAGAGACCCTAGGCCTGACGGAGGGTAAAAGCTGAGACGGCGGCAGTGACAAAATGGAGGTGGGTTCTTCCAGGGCACGGAATCTCTTCCCCAGTTGAAGTACCTCAGGGACACCTGAATGATTCCGTTTTCTGGAGTGCTTTCATCTACGGATAGCGATCCAACCATCCTGAGGCGGCGCAGAAGAGGTGGAACAGACCAGGACATTCATGTATATCACCTAGCGTGGGCCAAGGCTCAGTAGCAAGAACCGACTGTGGTTTTGACACCGGAGGCTCAGAGGTAGAAGTGCCGAGCCAGGGACAGGTGATGTCGTTTTCTTGGATCTTGGAGGTAGTTAGAGTGACCATGGAGTCCAGGAGTTCCTCGTCCTTCCTAATTTGGCGCAGGACAGAGTCTCTACCCTCAAGATCGGCGATCCTCTGGCTCGGACACAAGCAGCACGTACATCCCGGAGTGAGTGAAGCCATGAACAGGTGGCTGTCAGGCCTGGAGGCTAATAGCCAGTCGTTAAATACCACACAAGTAATAAAAGTGCAGCGATAAAAATGGTATAGTATATGAAACTATATGTACCGAGTCAGGATCGGTACAATCCTGTAAATGTAGCGGGAGATTTAAAATGCATAATGGAGATTCCAATTTTACACAGCAGCAAATTGTTTTTAAAACTTTGCTAAAATGAATAAAAGTGAATTGTCCACATCACTTAAATACTTAAAATAAATAAGGTAGAACACAAAGTGTAAAAACTATTTAGAAGAGCAAAATAAAACCATTTCTCTAATTAAACGTACAATATGTAGTTTTTAGCCACTAGGGGTCTCTCAATCAAAACAATAGCAAAAGATGTACTTGGATGACATCGGGAAGTAGCGTGGGATCACAGGTTTTATTATTGTTGGCAATGACAACCTTCCAATCTAGCGTTTCCGGCAGAAAAAATGTTCACTGACAAAGTAATGTATAGTTAAAAATATTATAACTTTATTCACGTTATGTTTGGTGGTTCCCTGGAACTTAGAACAACTAAGCAGTCAAAGGTTATATGACACCCCTGACGGAAGACAAAATGAAACGTCTCGTGTCTTCGAATTTTATTACAAATTTCTCTGGTTTTGAAAGTTGGTGGAAACATTCAGGATAATGTAAGTGCACAACTAAGAAATATATATAATATAGGGGTAACACTTTACAATACGGGTGCACTAATAAGCATTAATTCATGCTTAACTAATGCACAGGTAATACTGAATTAATGTTTAACTTATGATTATCTAAGCTATTCATTAAAAATTACCACATCGTTAATTAATTAGAGTCTGTCTGATTAATATATTAGTTCATACAGTAATTGTTATTAACTAAATATGTAATTGTGGATTAATTCCCTAACAACTCATTTTTGTTATTAATAGTGTTAATTAATATGTTAATTAACACAACGATGTATTTCAACTTCCAGATAATACAGGTAAACTAACATGCATTAATACATGATTAATTACTGCATTATTAGCGCAAATTCATGTGTAAATTACTACAATTACTAAATGATGAGTTAATAAAGATGTGCCTCAACAAGTTAAGTCACAACATAATTATATATTTGCAAATCATTAACTAATGACTAATGTATCATTAATGACCATCACTAGAGTTTATAAAAGCCGTTTAATAAACACTTCACAAACACATTTACATAACAAGTCATATTAAAACAACATAAAATTAAATTATATATACTCCACTTTCTATGACAGCTGTACTGAAAAACGGGGGATAATTAGTATCACTAAAACAAAAGCAGTAATAAGTATCAATGCTGCTTAAAATGTACTTATAGACTAACTTTGCTACTTTTCAGAATGTCTAACAGGTCATTGGACTGTTTTATAGCACATATGCGACTTCCATTTGACTCTAAAATACACTGAGCCAAACATTTGTCAGCAAATTTTTGCAGACTGTGACCTTTTTGAAAACCAGCCCTCAGGAGCTTGAACATGTCAGGGCTAACTGTAGCCAGCTCTGCAATTGACGCTTGGTTCACAATTGTGTTTCGGTCCACCCACACGCTGTTGTAGGCATCAGTCTTTGTTGAGCCACTTTTGACAATATATACTCCCCTTTTTATGACACCTGTGCTAAACTGCCTGAACATAACAACAAAAACTAGCTCATGAGCTAAGCTGTACTAAAGGAAAAAAAAAGGGGGGGGGGGTGATTAGAATCACTAAAACAAAAGCAGTCATATGTAACAATGGTGCTTAATGTACTTATTGTCTAACTTTGCTACTTTTTCCCAATGTCTAACAGGTCATTGGCCTGTTTCATAGCACATATGCGACTTGAGTTTGGCTCTAAAATACACTGAGCCAAACATTTGTCAGCAAATTTTTGCAGACTTTGACCTTTTTGGAAACCAGCCCTCAGGAGCTTGAACATGTCAGGGCTAACTGTAGCCAGCTCTGCAATTGATGCTTGGTTCACAATTGTGTTTTGGTCCACCCCCACGCTGTTGTAGGCATCAGTCTTTGTTGAGCCACTTTTGACAAGACGAAGGACTTTGTGGTATCTCAAAACAGACTCCTCAGGAGTTCGTACTGGAATAAAAGCATGAAAGAGGAGAAAAGCAAATGAGGAGAAATCTTTCCATAGACAAAGCATTCTGCCTCTACTTAACACAAATATATGCTAATAATGTCCTTTAAAGGCCATAGCACTGGCTTAATCAATCTAACCCAAACTATTAAATCATGTAATTTTAATTAAAGCTTATCTATTATAACTTGTGCTGTCAAAATTATCACATTAACGCAGGCGGTTATTTTTTTCGTTTAAATTTAAGGTTTGTGAAGATTGTTTGAAGTTTACTTAAAATGTATATAGTTTCTAATTATACTTCAATGTTGAATGTAAATATCATTAATGTTTAAAAAAAAATTCAGAGACATCAATAGCAGTTTTAGTATCAATGATACTAGGCTTCATAAAATGATGCCATTACAAATATTTCAAATATACCGTATTTAAGTCGTTTTTACATTAATTTGGAGACTGTGAAATAGTGGTGGTGTTTTCAACGTCTGTGGTCTCCCTATACACGGACACATGAACTTCATCTGCAGAGCTGATTTTAGAACCACTCCATGAACATTTCACTGTTTAATTTAATAAAACTATTGACATTTGTATCATATACAGACAGGAACTAGTGCAGGGCGGTATGACCAAAAATGCATATCACTGTATTTTTCAAAATTCTACCAGTTTCACGGTATATGATGGTATTTTAATTTTTTCAATGCATAATCAGGTGTTCCCAGCATTTTCTACTGGTTGAGAGAGGAATTATTGCAGTAGATTCATAAATTGTTTGATATTCCATGAGGTGCTTGCAGCTAAGGTGGTGGAGCAAATTGCTCATTTCCGATGTTGTGAGTAGAATTTACAGCTGTTGCACCGAATAAAAATAAAAATAGTCGTAGCTAAGTCCACCGTAAGCAATGTGCATCCGTGAGACCAGAATATTACTAGTGACAGTTGCTAGACACTGTTCTTTCATTAATCCAAATAGATCAAATGGACGAAGAAAGCCTTAAATGTTCCAATGTTGCCCCCTGGCAACCGTTTCGTTCCATAATCCATAAAGTGTAAAAGAAAAGGAGAAGCTACCATTAAAATAGGTACTTGCATTTAATTGGCTTAAAAACATTATTTTCATGTAATTATAAATTAATCCCTAAATTCGATGTGCCTGCAAGAGAAATGTAAATAGCTAAACTCATTGTTCTACGTTACAAAGCCAAAGAATGCATGTGTGTGCTGTGCAATACAGTATGAAAAATACATGGAATTTGCTGCTTTAACCAACTTTAGTTAGACAAAACAACTAGCAACGTCCTAACTTGAGAAAGATAACAAAATATATTCACAATTTAGCATTACGAAGGGCAGTGAAGCGTCAGTCTTAACAAGCATTAATGTTCAATACTGTAGTGATGGAAAACAATCTTTTACGTATTGGGATGGATCACACAGCTGAAAGTGAGTGATAAAGATTTTTTTCTAACATAGTTAGTACCGCTTCAACAAACAACAAGTTGGCTATTTCCAGGCATTTGATTCATAATCCATCAGTGGTGGGCCGTCAGGGCCTGCAAGGCCTTCTCTGCAGGCCCAAAGATAATCAGAATCAGAAATGTATTTTTGTACTTCTTTAATATATTTTTTATTTAATATATTTTTCAATAATATATATTTTACAAAGTTCATTTAAATTAGTCTATATGGTGATTTCATTGCTACAGTACGTTCTTTTCAGTTGCCTTGCT
>JACXGM010019521.1:0-11862 GCA_016801145.1 Umbra pygmaea
CTACTTTTCCCATTTTTTTGTAGCTTAGCTTGCTACATTTTCCTGGGGGTAGCTTCAGTGTAGTGAAGCTTATTTTAGTGTAGAATAACTAGTAGCTTAGCTCACTACATTTTACAAGTAGCTTGCCCAACACTGGCGATAAGTCTATTCTTGGAAATGTTACAGTAGAATGGCGATTAAATACATAATGAAACTTGATTGCCCATATCGTAAATCTGCCTATGTAATGTGGCAAAAATTCCACTACGTATGGTTACACACGTATTGCCATGAGAATGGATTGATTAGCCAGCTGGTAGGTCTGTAGTTGTACTATGAAGTGTACGACAATCAGGTGTGAAAACGTTTAGGTAGTTTTTTTACTGTCCCTCTCATAAGTCATTGGAATCAGGATAAGCCTCTTTCCATTCAGACTGACCTTCTATGACATGCTGCCTGACAAGTATTTAAAAGTTTCACGTAGCAGTGGTGGACAAAAAATTCCAGGTGCTAACAATAAAGTTGACCCTATGGTCAACCCAAGGCTGATTGTCCTGTCTGAGAATGTTTTTTTAAAGAACCACTGCCCAGCTGCAGCAATGTAATAGTAGAATATTCAAAATCAATATGCTGAATGCAATGAACTTAAAAGTGAAAAGAGCATAATGAACTACAGCTAATACATTTTTTGCAGCATATATTATTATTGCTTTTAAAGATTATTTGCCTAAACATGAGTGTAACTGCTTTTACGGTTTTAGCTTAAAGCAATTTATGACTGACCCTGAACTGCGTAGAACACTAGTCTTGTCATCCTCAACAGAGGAACCACTTAGGATGTATCATTAATTTTCCATACGAAGCCATGACTGAGGAATATGAACTTCCTCCGCCTGACCATTTTACCTAAAGTGGAGGATCTTAATGTAGCATTATTGAGAATGGTTGGCCTGTTAATTCACTGACATGTTTTTTATTTACAAATCTCCTTGATGATTGTTCCCATGGTACCAAATCAAAACATCCACATGACCCAATTTTTGTATACATTTGGGCTTTTGTTTTGCTGTTCAGTTGTTGTTCATCTATGTTCTCATCTTTGTGGCACATTGGGAGGGTGTCTGTTTATTGGTTTGGGCAGCGATTGTAACTGGGAAATATTGTAGACCGGGTGGGGGCCGGGCATTATCAGCTGTTTTATTAGGTAGTAAAAATGTAAATCATCAAAAATATAAAAGTAAACAGCTTGCAAAAACCTAGCTAAAAGTGGAATAGAATTAGCAGATCTTACAGCTGTAATACTCGTTCTCAAGCCATGGCCACGTTCACTATAATTCCCTCCCCCCACAATTTTGATGACTTCCAATTTCTCCTCCAACAGTAATGGTTTAAATGAGGGTCATCATAACCAACTTGGTGGAGAACCACAGGAATACAGTCTAACCCTATGCAATGACCACAAACTCACACGCCCATTCAGAGGCCTGGGTAGTGTGGTTTAGAAGATGCCAAAATAGGCTTGTGACCCAGTGACCAAAAGTTGTGTTTTCCTGCACTACAATCCAAATGCAGTCTCCACAGAACCACACCACAGGTTTTGGCATCCCATTCCACTGTCAGTTAAAACTGTTTAAAACAATATGTTTTCCTAAGACTATTTCGGCATCAGGAGTGTGCACATACACTGACAGGATCGCATAAGTTATTAGCTGCACAAACCGTTGGTTGTGGTGGGATGTGATTTGTGATTCTGGTGTGAAGCATGGCTCAGAAATTTTGATTTGATGTACCACAGCATGAAAGAAGGATTGAGAAGATGAGGAATACCCGTTGGATTCTGCCTCTCTGTCTCTTTTCCATCTCTCTCTCTTTTGTGCTCTCTCTCTTCCTTCTTTAACATTCTTGTTCTCTTTCCCTAAGTCTCGCATCTCATCACTCTCTGGTGCATTATGTGTGGAGAGCAGGAAAACCAAGACGTCAGCAGCCCGTGAGAGGGTCTCCTCCCCGGTGGAAAAGAGAAAAGCCAGGGGTGCTGGTTGGTGGTGGTAATGGAGAACTCGGGGGAGGGGTTGGGGAGAGACAGGGCCGTTATTGTAAACACAGCTGTTGTGCTGAAATGTATAAATTGGGCCAGCGAATAGGTCTCTTTCCCATCACAGCTGGTGCACGTAAGGGAGAGTAGAACTGGGCCGGTTTGGGCGTTCTCCAAAATGGAGCTTATGTGATTACTAAGGCAATAAACAGCTGGTTGAATAGCAGATGCCACACTGGGCTAATCACACCTATGGTGCATTTTAAACAACAAGTATTTTGTAATATGTTTGTGTAGTATGTTTATTAAACATGTTTTAGTATCAATGTAATGTTTCTGTTTCTTATTTAATGTAGTTAATTGTTTTCAATATGAATTACTTTACATGTGGGTGCATGTATTTGAATTCTGTACTTGACAGGGTTAACATGATACTGAAGATGGAAACTAGGTGTAAATTAATGTTATTTAAAAAATGAACAAAGCTGCATGCTCTTGTAGCCCAGATGCAATCAATTAATAAACACCAAAGTTGTGACAGCTCAGCAGTCTTCATCAGTTTTTAAAGTGTTACCACATTTCTGAAAGGATGGGGTTACATGTGGCAAATTTCACACATTTGCAGTTGCATGGGACATCATTTGATACTTACAATAAAACTCATTTATTACTATTATTTCAAACTCACCCAATGTAATCAGCTATTCAGCTATATATTGTCATATAGATTTGTTTATCCAGCGGTTTGGTTATTGTAAAGGGATTTATCTATTAAGCAATAAACTTAGCTGGCCACCACAATAGTGCAAGCAGCTCTGTTTTATCAAGCTACAGTAGCTACAAAACAAGCAAGGTACAGCACAGTAGCGGGTGAGTGCAGATAGTGGCCCTCATTTATCAAACGTGTGTAGAAACCAGCGTACATCTTACGATGGGGCTAATGTGTGATTCACGAAACGCTTGTATCACTCCAATTCCAGTGTACGAATCAGACTGTTAATTTATAATTTAAATATCATGCCCACATATATTCACAGGTTAGAGGCGACATCCGTCTGTCATGTTTCTTCATAGGCGATATGAAAAGAGAGACAAGTGCGAAGGAATTCCAAGAAACCAAATAGTGTTTATTCACAAAATACTTGGTTGAAAACAAAACTTCCTCGAGGGGCCAAACAGTATACTTATACAAACTGAGAGATATAACCACCAGGAAGAACACGCAACAGGGAACAACTCAAACATAAGGAGTCCATGTCTCCAGTCCATATCACAGCCCTCATTGGGCCGGATGTTACAGAGCCCCCCCACAAAGACCACCACACCGGGGTGGTCAGATCCAACGGGAGGACGAAGGTTCAGAAAGCCCCAGCAAAAGCAGGACCCCCCCCAAGCCAACCAGGCAGAGGGTCAGCACGTGGTCTAGGGAGGCTAGCCTTGGAGATAGGGAGGCTAGCCTTGGAGCTATGGCAGCTAGCCTTGGAGTTAGGGAGGCTAGCCTTAGAACTAGGGGTGCTAGCCGTAGCACTAGGGGGGCTAGCCTTGGCGCTAGGGGAGCTTGGGGTCCTAATACCCAGACGGGGAGCCCTGCTTGGTGGACTACCACCCTGGGCTTGTGTACTAGGGGCTACAATGGGAGACTGGTTGGCCCTCACTTGGAATGGTTGGAGGCGCATGCCGGCCTGTTGAGCCTCCCTAAGGTACCGTTGGAGGCGTTCTCTAACCAAAAGGCCCTCCTGAACCAACCTGCCGAAAATGTACTGTTCCCAGCCAACCCTCCAGGAACCTTTTGTTCCACACTTCTTCTGGCTCCGATGGAGTGGTCGATACCGGGGTTTGCGCTTCCCCAATAGGCCACACCGGAGGAGGGTATCCATAAGACCGGGAGAGCCCGTCAGACTCCTCCTTGCGTTCCCGGCTGATCCTTCACTCTCTCACGTTAAGGTTGATTATTCTGTCACGTTTCTCCATAGGCCATATGAAAAGAGAGAGACAAGTGCAAAGGAATTCCAAGAAGTCAAATAGTGTTTATTCACAAAATACTTGGTTGAAAACAAAACTGTCTCGAGGGGCCAAACAGTATACTTATATGAGATATAACCACCAGGAAGAACACGCAACAGGGAACAACTCAAACACAAGGAGTCCATGTCTCCAGTCCATATCACAGCCCTCACTTGGCCAGATGTTACACCAGCAAAGAAAAGGAACTTCTCTGAGTTGCTCATGTCTTAGTTGGAGGACAACTGCTTGGTTTTAATTGGAAGCTTAAAATCAGACATCAATGGATCATGGAATAATGCTGTGTGGACTGAGGTTATTGGTACAGTCATTGAAAGCAATATATACAGTATATGTAAGTATGTCGCCAACTTTCTCAATACCAAATACAGGACGGGGGGAGTTACCCTAGTCAGTCATTTTGGATTTTTTCTAATCACCATTTGCAACCATATCAACTATATCAAAATCCTGTAAAAGAATTCGACAAGAAAATATTACTGTATTGGACTTGGGGCCTATGCAAATCGTATTAGCCCAAACAGAGACTTTAAAATAGTGTCCTAAATATAAGTCCTATAATGTAGGATCCTATTATTGTAGAAAATCCTCAAGGGGTGTATGTAATAGTTTCAATGAAAGCTTGAATAAAGGAAAGGGTTCCTACATTCTGACATTAGCGACGTCAGTCATGTACTGAGTGTAGCAGCTTCATTGGTCTAGCAAGTAGATTTTAATTGGGTCGAGTACAAATCATATAAGTATGTTACACTGCTATTATTCTATTTGAAATAAGTATTGGGTAAAAAAAAACGTTAGCTACCTAGGATGTATTAATAAAACCGCTGCTCCTTTTATCTTCCCAGTGGGAGGCAACTGACGATAGTGAAATAACCACCTCCATATACAACTTGTTTGAAAGTTAGTGCACATCACTCACCTATAGTAATAAATACAAATTCCGGAATACACTTTTTAACTTTCTCCTGTCTAATTTTGTCATATACTACACTAGAAAACTTACCAGCCACAGGAGATAGCTAGAAGATTAGCTGAAAAGTCTGACTCTGAAGAGCGATGTAACTTTGACTTGAGTAGCATCACTTCTAGCCCTGACTGGATAGATTGTTAAGAGGAGAGTTTCTCACGCATGTAGATAATAGCACAACAATGTCAATAAAATGAACTACAATAATTGTGCTACAGAATATTATGATATTATGTAAGACAAATAGTGCAACACTAATAAAATATGTAATATAACAAAAGTGTTTTCACACATATTGAAAATAGTAGCCTATTGAACCATGTAAAAACGTGCACACCCATAGAAAATAAATGCCCCCTTGCTGAGCTTGGTCTGATGCCGACTCTGTACATTAGTCACAGGTGCGGTTTGGGCGTAACAAGGAATAAACTAATCAGTGTCATCTCACATTCCCTTTAAGAACAGGCATGCTTGTTCCATGACGGATTGCTGATATAACGGCGGATTGCTATTGATTTTGCTTACTATAGACAATGTAGCAGCTCTTCTGTCAAATAAGCTCTCCTGGGACATTTGGGTTAAGTGGCAACGGCACATGCATTTCAACATCACGTCCTCCAATATTTCCTCATTTATGTCATAATGATTCATGGAAATGTTGTGTAAATCACAACAAGCCACAAAGAAGGCTGCGACTTTTTGAGGACTGTACTGTAAAGTGCCTCCTGTCCTATCCAAAAACCTGAAGCACATTTTCAGTATGGCGAATGTTCGTTCAATTACACTGCGTGTTTGTGTGTTTTCGATTAAACAGCATTTCACACACTGTTTGTGGCATCATAAATGGTGTCATCAGCTATGTCTTTAACGGATAGCCATTTTCCCCTTCACAACCATTCATCCAAGGGGGGATTCCCCTCAAATATGGCAGGAATGAGTCATGGCTTGAGCTAGGGTAATTCGCAAAGACATGGGTGATTTTGCCATTAGCATCACAAATGACTTGTATGTGTCACATCCAGCCCTGGGTGGGCTGGAGTTTTGGACTATTAATGTTTGAGTTGCTACCAAGTGTATGTCCCTAGTTTCTGTGTTTGTTTCATGTGTCACTTTGGGATGGTTTCTCCCCTGTGTGTTTTGTTTTGGTTCTGTTTTCCCGCTCTGTGGTCACATGTTCCCATCACATGTTTTTGTCAGCCTATCGGTTCTGTTGTTTAGTCCACACCTGCACACCCTCCCCTCGTTAGTATGGTATTTAGTTCTGTGTGTTTGTTTGTTTGGTGTGGTTCTTTGTTCTTGTTCTGTTTAGTAAATATCCTTAATCTGTCCATATGTTTGGTTTAAGGGTTTCTTATTTTCTGTGTAAATGTTGTAGAGTCCGTTCTTGTTTTTATTTAGTATGGTTGTTGTTTTGCATGTTTCATGGTGGTAACTGAGGTTTTTCTTGTCATTGTTTCTGTTAAGTTCATTCCTGTTTGTTGAAATAAATACACGTTCAGTGAAGACGCGCCTGCCTCCGCCATCTTTTGAGCGTGACAGTATGTTGTTTGAATGAGTTCCCTTGCGGTTGATAATTCATTATTATGAATAATTCAGCCTGAAAATTTTGGGTAAATATGTACACCACATTTATGCCAATTTTTTGCGGACACCACAATGATTTCCCTCGTGTGGTAATATTTTTCCTTGTAATTATGTATGGTTTGCAAAAATGAGAACTACTCTGTCTGTGTAGATAATAGAAGCAAAGTGTATGCGCGTTGTGCACACGCTACATTATGGCCAAGCATACACCCTTAAAGTAGCTTCTGAATAACTTGCCACTGACTTTAGACTAGGTTTTTCCTGGTCTGTGGCGGAACTGTTTTCTGAAACTGCAAAATAGCACCAGGAACAGTTGCGCTGGAACACGCCTCCTCTTTTTGCTGAACGGCCTCTGAGAGCGAAACTTCATTCCCTAATTTACCAATGCGCGTCTGTGGAGGGAAAAGTCCACTGTGTGTTTGGGGCAAAATAGGAATGATACCCTTTCTCCTTCGTAGAGGCCCCAATGGTGGCTGTTGTGACCACGGTGTAATGTTTTCCCATGTTCATGTAGGATTATTCTGTCAGGATGTACTGGACTTTGTACTGTTTAAAGTATTCTGTGTTTTGTGTTTCGTTCAGTTTTTATCTTGTATTCCTTGATTTAGTTCAGTGTATCCATTGTATTTTTTCGTTTCATGCTTCAGTGTTCTGCCCTGATATGGTTCTTCCTGTCCACATGACCCCCTCACATGTCCTTGTTATCCTATCCCCTTTGTTAATTAGGTTTACAGGTGCACTCCCTAAGTTAGCAGTCCCCTATTTAAGTTCTCCTCTGTTTTAGTTTTGTTGCTGGTCATTGCATCATATGTCATGGTTTCACACGTCATCTGTTCCTGCCGTTTGTTTTGCTTCCCTTAGTGAGTACAAGTAATTTGTCTAGGCTTGCCTGTTTCCTATGTTTGCCAATCCTTTATATATAGAGTATGCCTTGTCTGGTGTATTGGTTGTACCTTTAACATCCTCTGGTTGTTTTGTTACTTTTTAGATTCATCAGTTTAAGCATTATAGTTGTAATAAATAAATGTTATTGGCAATACGGGTGCTTCCTGCCCTCCCTTGATCATAAACTTGACACACAGATCTTTTTCGTCTGGATGTTTGTTTATCTGTCTATTTTTGTTAATCATCCTGTTTTTTTGGACTGGACAAATAAAATTGTGGCCATTTATTGTTTCCACAACAATGTTAGTGAGTAAATCTATTGACATGGCCACCATCTTGGTGGAGTGTGATGTGTAAGATGAGCAAGCAGAAGTTAAGTCATGTACGTTATAAATGTAAAAAAACAGTGCATATCTCTACATCTTTGCCAAGTTCAAACAAGTACAGAAGGCATCAACACATTGTTGTGGAGGGTCATGCCTCTTTTCCCAATCATTTTGGAGGGACCTAGAAAAACATATTGCTGGTAACGGGAGGCTCAGGTCTATTTTGACTAAAGATTCCAAAACTCCTTCGGTAGCCCCTTAAATAAAAAATTAACAGTTCCTAACTCAAATGCCCCAGCAGCAGAACGGGAGGAGAGCTTATTTGACAGAAGAGCTGCTGCATCGTCTATAGTGAATTAAGCAAAGTAATCTCAGTCTAATGTCAGACTACATTGCAAAAATATCACCATGCATTCATAACCTTGTGATTCAGTGAGAGTGAGCCCAAAACATTGCAAGTATCTCTTTGTGACATTTCTTTATTTACAACAACAGCAATCTCTTGATATTCTAGCAACTCGCCTTAGAACAAGCGCGCCTGCTCTTAAAAGGAATGTGAGATGACGCTCTGATTGGTTTATTGCATGTTATGCCCAAACCGCACCTATGACTAATATTGCTACTTCAGACCTACCCATTTTAGATTGTCAGGCGCAAGAGTCATTTATCCCACCTGAATAATAGCAACAGCGCCCCAGATTCCGCCCACAAAGTCACTTGCGTTTTGCGTTTGATACTTGCATTTCAGATTGTTAAAAAAGAGCTCTCTGAGTCATAATGTCTTAAAAGGCCTTTGACATGGTAGAGGGGGACACAGTTCTGGGGATGGAGCAGTCCAGCGTCAGATCAATAATGCAGTTCAGGTCTCCTGCAAAGATCAGTTGGTGTGTGTTCAGTGAGGGGATTTTTGAAAACACCCTGTTGGCAAAATCCACAACATCAAACTCTGGCGCATAAACATTGACCAATACTACAGGGGTGTGCCAAATGGAGCCTTTTATTATTAGATACTTAATTTTACTGTCCGAGATAACAAAGAAAATCGAAATAAACATATACACAGATGACCCACCTCCCCACACCAGCCCCAAGTCACAAATTCACAACAAAGAATGGAGACAGCAGGCAAGTTTTAGTACAGCTCCAATGCACCTGAACAGCTGCACCAGAAGCTCCATTTTAATAGCATTGACTATATGAACATGTATTCTATTAACACATTTAAGCACATAAAAAACAACAATTTAAAAAAGGCTGCATATGTAGAATAAAATAAAAACATGACCTAAACAATGTTTTCAATATACATTTAAATTTACAGAGCATTCACCCACATACCATAACATAACATGGTGTGACAGGGTCATCTAGTGGTGGATGAGTTAACAAAATTAATAACGCAAAATGGCGCCCATACGTCAGAACTGTTGTTTGTATAAAAAGGGGCAATTGTTTCAAAAAATCCCTCTCCAAAAATAACAAATAAGCAAAAAAATTAAAAATAAGGAACATCGTTACACAAATGACTGGGGAGTTCCGGTTTTGGAATGTGAACGACGAGGCTGCCCGTGTGGAAACTCCACACCGATTAATTTATGCTAGCTCCAAATCAGAGTAAACCTCGCTATCCTTACTTAATTTTTTTAGATACCAAACAACAAAGGGAAAGAAATCTACAAACATCATAACTTTTATCAATAGCAATTACCAGCGTTTGTAATGCCTAATCCAAGAGCTAAAAAAAAGCCTGTGGCAAATGTCTCTCCCTACGTGGCAGATTCGGAGAGCCAGGATAATGAGCCCAATTCTCCCCCAGTCACCCAAGCGGATCTTAGGTCCTCTAAAACAGAGCTTTCGGCTGATATTTCGACTGCCCTGTCCAGACAGTTGAAGCCCTTCATCGAGGCAGCCATTGCCCCACTTTCGAAAGCCCTCGACCAAGTGAGGTCCTCTATGGAACTGCAGGCACAACGTACTACCAAGCTGGAGCTCCCCTCTTCCGCCCAAGGTGAGACGATAATCAGTTTGGAGGCTAGGATTTCACGTCTGGAGACCGAGAACCGTAAGCTGTGGGACAGGGCTGAGGATCTTGAATCCCGTTCAAGATGTAGCAACATACGACCGTGCACACCATTTGGGTCCTCGGCTTGCAGGGGACGGGACTGTCAGGAAGCCCCGAGGCCTCATTGTCCGATTCCATAACATTCAGGACAGAGAAAGAGCCCTAAGAAGAATTAATTCAGATCAATTGTTTTTACGTTGTACTAAGGTTTACATTTTTCCAGATTATAGTGCGGCGGTTTCATTAAAGAGAGCTAGTATTTTAACGTCAAACAAAGTCTTCATTCGAAGAACGTAAAGTTATCCTTTCATTTCCCAGCTCGCCTTTTTGTGGAAAATAATGGTAAAAAGCTTCAATTTGACTCACCGGAGGAAGCTGAGTATTGGTTCGCCGAGCACTTTGGTAAACCATGAACATGTTATATCCATGCTGTGAGCTGTATTATAATTTTGCCCATTCCAAGATAGCCTTTGCTTCTATTTGACTATTTTTTTTTCTTAATTGTCTTTGAGGGGCTGCTCTTCTAGCCTTGGGATCTACTTTGCGCTCTGTCTAACAGTTCTTTAACAGAGTCATTCTAAGTTAGTTTTCCATCCATGTTTGGTGGGCAACTTGAAGTTAATTTCGCAGTGTGGAAGAATGACTACACTGTAAATCCAAACAGTAAGCAGAACAAAAAAAAATGAGGAAACCTTGCCTCACAATTTTTGAGTTAATACAGTATAATTAACGGTCACTGTTTTGCCATCTGTTTAACCATCTGAAAATAATCGTAATGTTTCTCCTTGTTCATTTTGTTTGGAAATGTGTCAAAATGGTTAAACGATTGCAAAACAGTGACTGTTAATTATATGTACTCAAAAAATATGAGGCAATCAGTTTCCTTAATTATTTTGAGTTCTGCTTACTGTTTGGATTTACAGTGTACTTATCAATTAAATTCTGTAGGAATTCTTTCTGGTTGGTTCCAGTTTTTTTCCACTTCACTCTGGGAAGTGCTGAGGTTACTGTTTAATTTATTTTTGTATAATGTTTGTTATTTGACAATGCATCTTGGTTGTATAACAGAGAGACCTTTTTGTTGTTTCCAGATGTACTAGTTGACCCAGCTTGGTTGGTTTTGTCATTACTGCATCCTTTTTGTAGTGATATTATTATACTTTTTTTGGGGGGGGCGGAGCTTATTGCCACACTGGTGGTAGATAGGAACACCTTGTTTCACACTAACCTGGTCTAAGTTTAAGGTTAGCTGCTGTCTCTGTCATTTAGTGAGCAGAGACTTTGGGTTTTGGGGGGTGGGTTTGGGGATCTGTCTTTGCTTGTTTTTTTGTTTTTGTTTTGTTTATTGGTTTCTGTGTTATTGCCTTTGGCAATCTTATGTTTGTATGTACTATCTAATCATTGGCTATGTGTACAGATTGGAGGATTGGGGACATTATGTCTTCTGACCTTAACTTTTTTGGGAGCTATGCGTATATTATTTCTAATGGCAAGCATGTTAATAGTTGATTGCAGCAGAGCTGGGAGCCCTTCCACTGTTAAACTAATAAATTAGAATATTAAAGGCTGTAACAATCCAAATAAGAGATCCCACGTTTTCTCACAATTAAAAAAGCTTAAGACTGATATAGCATTCCTGCAAGAGACACATCTACGAATTAAAGACCACTCAAGGCTACAAATCTGAGATTTAACCAGATTTTCCAATCCAATTTCAATTATAAAGCCAGAGGGGTTGCAATATTGATTAGTAAGAGAATACATTTTTCTGCTTCCAGTGTGGAATCGGATAGCAATGGGAGGTACTTAATCTTAACTGATTCCATTTGGATCACCCGTGTAATATTGGTCAATGTTTACGCTCCCAATTTTGATTATCATGATTTTGCTAACAGGTTGCTGGGGAGGATACCTCTGTCACACACACATTGATTGATATTCGCAGGGGACCTGAACTGTGTTATGGACCAGAACCTGGATCGCTCTTACCCCAGACCAATGCCTC
>JACXGM010019523.1:0-18483 GCA_016801145.1 Umbra pygmaea
GTCGCTAACTTCTGGATGCAGCGCATAAGGTTCAGTGGCGCTCATCAGCGCCATCTACCGTCGGGGAGTTTGAAAAAGGAACAAACTAGTCTCGGCCGGATTTATTTGCGTGAGAAATTGAATGTGTGGCGTGAGTGCGTGTGAAAACAGGCAAATGCGTGTGTCTCACGGCGAAAGCGTGAGAGTTGGCAGCTCTGTAAATGTTGGCATGAGGATGGAAATATAGAACCTCCATGTTCTCCATCAGGAGGTAAAATGGTGACAAATAATTGGCAGGTATTCCACATTCGGGGTGAGACAGCTTCCCAGATCAGTTACGTTGTTCAAATGACAACAAAAATGATTAGTCAGCATGCAAACATCGCCTCCTCTGCTCTTACCAGAGAAAGATTTATCCCTCTGTAAAAAAACTGTAAATCCCAAAGGCTGGATATATTGAGTGTTGATTGCTGCAGTAATAAAGTTTGTTTATTTTGTTGTCCAGTCATTGTACATTGAGTAGAAATATACTTGGATGTGGGAGTATAAGTTCTGGATCTCAGTTTCACCAGCACCCACTTTTACTTCTTATACCCTGATACTGCCTCCTTTTCCCTGGGAGAATGCCTAGATTGTGATCTGCCGTGTTATCGTATGCAAGGGAAATCCATTGTTCATCTGTCTGCATGCATTTGGGTAGGTCAGGTGAGTATGCCGAGTTTTATATTCCTAAAGGTAGGTTGTAGGTTGTGATGCCCGAGGCAAGATGAATAAAAAACATTACATAAAGTTTGAAAGCAACACAATAATTAATAGAAGACGGCAAAGTTTCCTGGGTGGAGCGAAGCAACCTTCTCCATCGCCATCTTATTTACTATTAGCTTTGCTCAATAATACATCTGTTTGGAGGTTGAATATTTTGGTAACTATGTAAATTACTTTACTCATTTGTATGTGTGATTTGTTGTCTCCCACAACTGTATTCAAAATATTGCGATGGCCTGGTTCGGCATGCTCGTCACTTACAGATCATCTCTAGGTGATATACATGCAATGTATCTACGTGCAATACACATCTAGGAAATTACAATTAAAAAAGCTATTGATATTTTCCGAAAAATGTAAGGCTCATGTAATTATTTCACACGTGATAAAAAATCACTACATCACTTCTCATTTCTAACAGAGATGTTTTGCTACTGAAAAGATCCATGATTTTAAGAGCGATTGGATAAGCACATGTTTATTACTCAACAGATACCGTGTGGTAAGTTATTTCAGGGAAAGGTCTGGTATTTCTTCTTGTTTTCAATCTGCCGCTTTTTTTAAGCAACAAATTGTGTCTTGTCATGAAGAACGTAGTACATTTGTTTTTAGCTAGCTGTCTTCTTAAGTTCTTCTGGGATTTCTAAATCCTTAAAATGGTGCACATGATGACTGATCAGTGGTTCACAAAGACAAACACTCTGTGGCTGTTGATCACAAAATGGACCATCACAAAACCTGCTTCCGATCTCACCCTGTTTTCATGGAGAACAGCTTTGGCTAGCTAGCAAATTTTACATTACTAGCAAATGAATTGTTGCTAGTTAGTCACCACGAAATAAATTAGTAGAATGTTTCGTTTTTTGTTTTGCCTTTTACAAACGTTTATTTTCTCCTAAAACAGTAATGTTCATCCTTACTACATTGCCACTATAGTAGCTATCTACTATAGTATATTTGGACATATGTGTGCAGGAAATCAATGTGATTACAGTTAGATATTTGAAGTACAAAATCCACATTTATTACCAGTTGTATTCATCAAAAATGTCTGACTGGTTGTGAAACGGAAATGTACCTTATTAGACTTTTTAGTACTTAGCTATGCTGGCTAGATCATTACTCTATAACGAATGGAATGTTTTGGTGTTTATAAATGCCATGCTGGCTATAGTTGATTTTTACTCTGAAAAGAGAATAATTGTTCAACATCCTAAAACATTTGGCATCTGACTGCTTTTGTTGTGACATGCAGCATGTTTGGCTTTACAACCACAGTAAAAATCTACAAGTCCCATTATACAGAATCAGATTCCCAAAGCTGCCTGATTATTTTGGTTGTTTGTGGATTGGAATGAATACATGAATTAGTTTAGTAATACACAATTTAATTACTAGTAATTTAGTAATACACAGTTATAGTAATAGAAAATAAATGAGAGGTCAAACCATTGTAACACACGAGCTGTTGGTGTGGGGCCTGAGGGGACAGCTTCAGTGCAAGTAAGGGCAAGATTAGGGATGCCAGGAACCAAAACTTGCGGGAGGGGAATTGGTTCTTCTGTGACGAGCATAACCATGTTGCCTAGAAGCAGGACAGCTGACAGGGGGGACAACCAGTGATGTTGTCCCGGGCCCAGTCCTGAGGGGGGCCCCAAATGTTGTTTTTGCACAGTCATTTATTTTAGCGGGTGGACCTAAATGTGGAGTTTGTCCCGGGCCCACAGATTCCTGTCGGCAGCCCTGCCTACAAGCTTACAGTATAACAAAACTAAAAGAAAAAATACTTGAGAACGGAAGTTAGTTTGCCTTCAGATTACCAACCGCCACCTCTGTCGAACCTAGAAAAGTTGGACCTGGGTATATCCACCACAATATAGGCAAGGAAAGTACAATAATTTCTGTGTTATTCGTTAGTGTTTGTTAATTTTATCACCGATTTATGTAGAAGTTCAGGTAATTCCAAAGAGTTCACATACTTTTCCCAGGCACTGTACATTTTGTGCTAGATGGTATTTAAGATGGTCACTGGGGAGGCGTTAACCTAACATTCTCTATGATAAGCACCAGTGCCCGTCTGTAAAGTCCAAGAAATATCTGTTGAATGCCCTTTCACAATTGTCCTTAGAACTTGTTGGGCTTAGGGTGTGTGTGTTCCTGTGTTTTCTGCGGGGTATGTGTGTGTGTCTGTCTGAATTGAGGCTGGGGGGTATGGGTACTGGATTGGTGTTGACAAGCCAATCTCAGCAACACTGGGGACTGATTATGCGGATACTAATTAGTGGCCTCCACGCCACTAATGTCTCGGAAACAGCTTGATTGAATTTAATTAGGCCACTACTTCGGCTTTCACCAATTTCCAGCAACTTATTTCACATTTTCCTGTTCTAAATGAGAATGTTCTACTGGAGTTTATAGATTGATGTAAACTAACTACATAGTTGCCTATGTACCGATACAGCAACCATATAAGCGCACATACAATGTTACCACTGAATATTACAGTCTCTTGGGCCTGATACCATATGATGAATATTGCCTTATTCTGACCATAAAGCGTAATTTACAAAAGCAATTCTGATATTTTATTCACTAACTTGTATTGAGACCAATAACGTCTGAACTTTCTCAAATCATATTGGACAAGAATTGGGCTCACTGTTTAAATACAGTCTAATTGGCCTAGTTTTACCAGAACTAAACTAGACTGGCTTACATTTTCGAGAAACTGTAATGTGATTGCATTGCAGCAGTGGTGTGTGATGCAAAGCGCACCTGCGTGTCAATTAATACAGGCTGTTTATCTGGAAAACTGACTCATTTACCGAGGGAATAAAAAACAGGTAAGTCATTTAAGCCAATCTGTGAAACATAATTTTTACCTTGTTGTCAGTTGAGCAAGGACATTGCAGGAATTGAACCCTATTCCAACAAGGTGGAGGTACTACATCTAACCATGAGATGTTGTAGCCTAACACAAAAGTGAATTTTGATAATGACTCTTACTGTTTTCAACACCAGCTCCGTTTGAACCACACGGTCTGGCCCTTCCTAGGCGGAATGCATAGCCCATCTTGTTCGCACCCTTTTCATTTAAAACAAATAAACAAACGGCATATTTGTATAACCTTATTTTCATGGGCTAGGTATGATTATTGAATACATATATGTCTAGCCAGCTACAGCTACTTTAATTGCCAAACTAGATTGTTTTTTAAACCCACAAGCTTGAAGTAGCAAGCTTCAGGGTCCCCTAAAATGTCAAATTACAAATTCTGAAGGATATATTGGCACAATATATTCTGTAGGCAAAATGTTGAGGACACCCCTACTAATGGTGGAGGACGGGTAAGGGTCACTGGCTGTTTTTCATGGTTTGGGCTAGACCCAGTAGTGTAGTGGTGTCTGGAGAAGTGGTTAAGTGTGTATGCTCACTCATGACGCAATCACATAATAATGTGTGCCCCCAAACCACATCTGTCCTGCTGGACCTCCAACACCAGGTGGCACAGGAGGGCAAAGAAAATCATCACCGATGCTAGCCAAATGAGCCACGGCCTGTTTCAGCCACTCAGGTCCACAGATATCACCAGTTCACAAGTATTGTGTAAAAAACAACCAGCCTGCGTAACAGCTTCTTCCCACAGACCATTAGGCTGTTAAATGGACTGAACAACTAATAATGGTTTTACTGGCCATTATGGACTATTACTCTAGGTCTTCCATTACAGGACACTCTATTATTTCTAACCGCTTGACTGCCTCTAGACACTGGACTGAGATCATAATCTACCTATCAATGTGGGTGTCTTGAACATGACAATGACTTAACTGTGCTCAAACAGTCACCAGATCTCAATCCTATCAAGCACCTTTGGGATGTGGTGGAATGGGAGATTCGCATCATTGGTGTGCTGCAGAAAAATCTGCAGGAACAGTGTGATGGAATAATGTAAATATGGACAAAATCTCAGAGGAATGTTTCCAGAACCTGGTTGAAACTATTCCATGAAGAATGAAGGCTGTTCTGAAGGGGTCCAACCCAGTACTAGCAAGGTGTACCTAATGAAGTGATCATTTACCTGCAACTTCTGCACATCATTCAGTACCAATGTTGATTGATAACATATTGGAGTAACATGGTGAAGTCATTATACACCAAGTTTGATTCAGAGGGTATGGTTGACATGTACAACCAGGTTGTCAAGATCTTGTCACTCTGATATCGTTGGTTTTACATTTATATTCTTAATAGTTTTTTTGCTATTTTATATAGATTGCCAAGCCAAGGTCTACTGTAAATGCAATTACATCTGCATCTCCTGTACATGTTACACATAAACAAAACTTGAACTTGGTATCGTCTTTGCAGAACAGGGCCACTGGGTTTAAAAAATGGTCATGAAACCTGCGAAATTACCTTTACAAAGGTTTCATGTTGTGTTAAGCTATAACTATAACTTTTAGTTATTGAAAAGTGTTCTCCAGGCAGATCTGCCTTGGAGGCAGAAGTCATTTGATTGGTTGATTCAAAACCACATGACATCGGAAATGTACACATGATCATAGTTTTCTCAGTTTTTAATCATATCTAACCTTAACCTTTACCCTAACCTTAACCACACTGGAGTGTTAAAATGTAATCCTGTTCTATATAGATATATAAATTGTAATTATAAATCAAAATTAATGTGAGGTCCGCCCTCAGTTTTGAATCAACCAATCAAGTGACTTCTGCCTCCAAGGCAGATATGCCTGGAGAACACTTTTCATTAACTAAAAGTCCTATGAGCTGAGTAAGGACACACATTTGACTAATTCTGAATTGGTTGAATTCAGCGTGGCACTTCTTAATCTCACTGTCTGACAGTCCAGAGCTGCTTTGCAAACAGAATAGAATTGACTTCTGTTTCATGTTTTAAACTCTTTGAATTTTTTCACCCTTCTAACATATGCAGAGTCAAGGAGTCATCAAGCTCAGGAAAAAAGAGCAACGGATGAAAAAGCTTAAGAACTTTCTTTTTGTTTCAGCAAAATATGAAGTCACACTCATCCCCTAATTCATCACCCCATCCTGCGTTCCTTCCTTCATTCCTTTCTTATTTCCTTCCTTCCTTCCTTCATTCCTTCCTTGCATCCTTCCTTCCCTCCTAATTACCATTGCTGGGTCAAGTCTATGCAAAGCAGATGCACTGGGGTATTCTTATCCCAGGAATGAAACACGCGCCGTTGGCAGGGGATTGACGGCTGCTTAAATGGAAATGTCGTTAACAAACACATTCCCTCCGCTGCAAACCCAGCTTTAATCAAGGTGCTTCCAGAAACACGGGAGGCTCTACCGGTGTGGCCCTGACTCCTGGCTCTTCTCCGCTCCATGCGTGGCTCTGATATTGAAATGATGGGGCGGCGCAGGAAAACACAGAGGAGGTGAACAACAACATCAAAGAGACTCAGGAGGAGTGAGCACTGTTCTGGAGTAAGCAAAGAAGCGCAAGCGAAGTTGGAGCGGGACGTGAACCCCTATCCGGGCACGGGTCGGGCAGCGGAGGACTAGGTAGAAGTGGTGTGTACAGAATGTTGAGTTTATCCGCAGCGAAGAGAGAGATCTGTGGGGGGAGAGATGATGAACCTGACAAATGGCGTCCAGGGATGTAATGATGAAGGGTAGGGTGATGGGGGAAATAAAGTTTTGTGGAGGGGGACTAGCGCTGGGGACTGAAGCATGAGACTGAGATGACAGGCTGTCCTCCCCTCTGTGCAGGAGGGCTGGCTGTGTACACAAACACTCACATCCACACACACTTTAGAAGATCCACAACCAAGCATAAACACAAACATTGAAAAACATCCATCCCAAAGCACAGACACACAATGAAAAACATCCACCCCCAAGCATACGCACCTTACACAGATGATCAGCACACAAACAAATGCTTTATAAAACACTACTGTCTGTCATGCTACTTTGCATTCGTTGATACTGTAAGTATTTATGTTTGAACATCTAATACTAAGCTTCGGTGGCTGTAATTACAGTTCAACCACTCACATGTGAAACATTTCACTGTGCTCATCATTCTTCGTTATGTTGACCACGGCACAAGATGTGCATTATGGGTAATTTCAAAGGTATACATAAACAATTCACTGTAAGAAATAAAACCCTGCAAAGTTATAACCAGATAGTAATTACATCTAAGCTGCTGTGAATGCTACCCTTTTACATTTTGCTGTATATTATATACAATTACCACTTCAAGTATTACAGGACAAAAAGCTGATAATAGTCCAATAAAAATAAATCTAATCTGTGCAAAGCCTAAAGCTTATTGATGAAGATTTGAAGAAGAAAGTGTTTGCCTGACCTCTGAGTTACAACCCAGTGTGAGCTACTCAATCTGCTTTGGCTTGAAAGACCAGGCATTAAACTGTAATAACATGTCTACACTTATCCACAATTTCCACCCCAACAGTAGGTTGTGCAGTGCAATCATATCTGGATCAAATCCAAAATAATAGATGATGCCAACATTGTTAAAAATGAAAGTATAATCTCTATGATTCCCCAATGCTCACTGAATAAAATTGCAGCCTGGTCTAATAATGAATCAGGCTCGCCTCACAATTGGATCCCTCCAGATAAAAATGTCTGCGGGTAAACAAGGATTGTGTATAATAATACAAAAGCAAGTTTTATTTAATTTAATCTGTCCCTTTCAGATTGTTTCTGTGACAGGCCTTGCAGAGACCTCAATGAATTCTGTCAATTAAGCGGGGTCCACAGACACGTTTTATCTACAGAATTGACTGTTTCCTATTTTAAGGACAGCCGTAGTCTGCCAATATTGCTGAGAAAATACAGACAAATTGTGGCTTTGGCCACTCAGATCAGCTATGGAATGTGTCAGATGTAAAAAGACATGATGTGACTCGCTATAATACCACTGTGGATGTGAGAAAAATTCCATAATTTGACTGCATGTGTTCCTGTTAGAAACTCACACAGAGATGTCATCGCACGTGATTAGGCTACAATATGGACATTTACTTTTTGTATATCAGTTTGTACATCTGACCATGTGACCATCGACCTAACACTGCGCCCACGTTTATCTAAATTTGGTTTGAGCAGTTTTGTGGTTCTGTTTTCTAACTTCACCAATCTGGAAACTGTAGATGACTTGATCCCCAACCTTTCTTCCAACATAAGTCTTCCTTGTGTTCCAGTACACCCCCGGGGTTTATTTCTACCACCCGGTCGGCCATCTCACCCTGATGACTCTCCCTACGTTGTTTCAGAGCATGCTTATTGGAGCAGAAATTGATTCAATCACAAAGGTGCTCATGAAGAAAACTCTTGGCTGGCGGAGAAGGAAAACAGGTGAAAAATGATAATTCCTTATTCATTCCAGTTGACCTGTCCCAGGAAATTCACAAATACATATTTTTATGGGAGCCATATGGCCCGCTGAAATATTTGTGACTATTGCTACAAAGCCGAAATCAGATTTTCAAATGTAAATTTCTTAACCTGAAACTGTTGCTCTTACAGAAATGTATACCTGTATAGTAAACTCACAGTTGCATCACAGAGGATGGTCAGACGTATATATTAATGTTAACATTTTGTTTGTTGCCGGAAATACGAAAAGACAGAATATTCAAGATAAAAAAACATTTTAAAAATACATTTCCCTAATAAAAAGGTATCAACACACACAAAACCTGTCAATTAAATAACAACCCACCTGAAAATTCACAGTTCTTGTTATTGCAACTAATTTTCCTCCCCACAGAAACCTGGCTCAAATTAGGATACAGCATCTGTAGCACTGGGAATTGACAAATATGTGTTCTGGCTGGGTATAATGAGTCTGAAGATAATGATATTGCACATGATTCCGACAGAGGAGAAAAAACATGCTAATTTAACGAGGAAAGGATGAATATGGATGGAAATAAGGCACAAAAATCACACATTTTAGGTCCTCCATGTGATTTTAAAATGTACAAAAACAACTTTGGTGTGAATTCTTTTACCCCCTTCACTGCAATTCAGGTTAAAAAACAAACTCTAAATCTAAACCTCATTATGATCCTAACCTTAACCTTAACCCTAACCCTAAGAGATTAATTAATAAGAGATAGGATCAGTAAAATGGTCTAAGTATTCAAATTGCAGTGGGCTACTATAGGGTACTTGTTAAGACATTGTGTCCCCACAAGTATAGTAAGACAAACACACAAATGGACACCACACACACCCACAGACACTCACACACACGCATACGCCATATGGACACAAACACACCTACACACATACAGAAACATTTGCGCACACACACGCTTCCATATGGGACATTACACAGATGTAATTAAAGCTCTCCTGTGCAGTGTACAGTCCAAGGCTTCTGTAATATCACTGCAGACTAAAGTGGATTAATTAATTTCCCAAAAGGAGGAATTGGCCATCTGAAAATATTAATTAAAGAACTCACATTCCCTGTTAGAAGTGGACATGAAAAATGTAGATACAAAGAGATATGTCTGAGATATAGACAGATATACCCCGGTGATTTAATGTATCCATTCAATAATTACTGTCTATATGCAAAGGAACCTAATCAGCTTTTCGTTTTGCAAGAATGGAAAAATTTTAAACTGCATTTACACAGACAGCCAAAGTCTGATCTTTAGCTAACAATGTGTCTTTTGACCAATCAGATCAGATTTTTTCCATTCGTTGGACAAAGGTCAGATCTGGGCTGCCTGTGTAAATGCAGCCTCTGAGGAATTTCTGTCTTCTTGATTCAGCTTGTGTCTCATCACGCACCCAGGGCTCCATTTCAAACAGCAACTGAATGGAAATCAAAGTTAAATTCACTATTCTCTTCTGATCGATTTATGGTAAAGGTTTTAGTTTGACCTTGTCTTTGAAACCAGGGACGTCACTAGGGATTTATGAATAGGAGGGCTAACCCTATACTAGGGGGGGTCTTGGGGCATGCTCCCCCAGGAGAGTATTTTAATGGCCCCAAAATGTGCACTCAGCCTCTCCTTCTGCATGACCCTTCAAGACAGATAAGTCCAAACATTTAATAAAATAAACATTAAGTGAGTGAAACCATAAATCCTACTTCAGTCTTCCTCAATTGATTACAATGGTTGGAAGAATAAGAATGAAAAAAACATGTGTTTGATGTTAAACTGCAAATCCAATGAAAATCATTTGGTTTATGCTTGAGCATGTTAGGCCTATGTCATTAAAAAACAGCCTAATTTTAACTTTTTAAATTTGAAACTTCTAGTTTCTTTCTAGTTGATAACTAAACTCTATCAAAACAGCTCTCTCAGCCCTGTCAGCCCGTAGCTTCTTTCTCTAAATTATTAGTTATTGTTATTAAACTCATATTTACAATAACTCAAGGCTTAATATGTGATCAATCCATTTATACTTTATATCTGTCTGTTTGAACTGGTAAACTCCTTGTTTCTCACCCGAATGACCTTTGGCCGAGCTGCAGGCGCCACCTCTGCAGAATAACTTTCTTAAATCCATAGCTACAGTTCAGCAGCTCCAAATTTAGGGATATACAATAGTATTTTGATCATTACTAATGTTAAGGTTTCACAAAGATGAACTGTTTAGAAAACAACCCACTGCCAGTTGAGTTTTTTTTTTTACCTCAAATAGGTTAAATAACAAGCAAATAACTTTAACTTGATAGCTGGCTTACAGACTAATGAAAAAGTAATTTTTGTAAATTACTTTTCAATTTGTAAATAAGTAATGTAACACAAGGCTGTACTCCATCTGCCCTAACATACTAAAAATTCACAGAGTAGGAATCCATCTTCACCTCAATCCTGTCAGAAAGAACCACAGAATATATGTCAGTATGCATAATGATAGTGTATATTCCCCCAGGTCCTAGCGCCCGCCAACAATGAGTATGGTGAATTGTCAAACGCGTTTTCATGGTTGACAAAAAAGATTACAGAGAAAAAAACTATTGATAATAATATAGAGTAATATCTAAAAGTTGCAAACCAGTATGGTACAGTAGGCTACAACTCGCTGTGTTTTCAGAGTAGAGCATTTTAAATGCCAAACTAATATAACTCTACCCAGTGAATTTGTTGGTGCATCACTCCAATTGGATTACAAGGCATCTTGTTGCTGTTGTGCTATGAATTTAACAGCACCCTGTTGTCAGACGATGCTCCTCAGCATCTAAACTGGGTATCAAACTGAATTTATTTTCTGGTAGTTGACATTTCTATTTAACTTCCCACCTTGATCTGAACCACACTGCTACTGCTGTAAGAGAAGAAAAAACAAGTGTAAAAGCAGGAATTCACATTAAAGATCATGTCAACATCTAACGTTGAGATGTTGCCAGCACAGATCTAACTCAGTTCTAACTCAGTCCAACTTTTTGACATTCAAGGAAATCTGACAAAGTTAGGGTGATAACATGTTTCTGGCTTTTGATGACTTTGATTTCCATTAATCAATTGCTCAATTATCCAAATGTAGTCATATAGCTTGAGCATACAGTTGTGACAAAGGGCTATAGTTGGTGAATTGAACTCTGGCATGTTTGGATTTGAACAGACTAAATAGAGTAGTCTGTAATCATTCTGTAGCTGCAAATTGGTGCTCCAATTTTTTTATTTAAATATTTTTTGGACCAGAAATTGCTTGTTAATTTTCTGGAACAACGCCCCCCCACAAAAAATAATCAAATAATCTATGAAACATTATTTAGAATAATTTGATAGAAAACTAATTTAAACCTTTTAAATATATATTTTCACCAAGCATACTTAAACACTTTGGCCTAAACGTTTAGCAATAATTATTCAACAAACATGCAAAGAATAAAGTCAGGATTTTTAAATGGTGGGTCCTATGTAAAAATATAATACATGAATTTGGTGAATCTCCTACAAAACATGATATGACATTTGCAGAATTAACAAAATAAAAATAATGTATAAGTCATCTATAAATATAATAAGAAAGGTATATGTTTTAACTAAAATTACAAAACAACTTTAGCTCTACTCTGTTCAGAGTGACAACACAATTATCAATTGTGTATCAATTAATGTTGATAGATGACCCTAGTTAAAACAATTTGCTAATTTCTTAATGTGGTCGAAGAATGCTTGACGATCTCCCAGACACAAAGAAGTCCACAGAGGAGAAGAATATACTCACTGATAAACATCTTTACCCCTTTGAGATAGTATCCAAGGATCCGACATCACCTGAAAGCAGTGCTATATTTCTCCAGCTTCTGTTAGGCTCATGCTTCAGGCAACTATTGAAATAATGGTCTAAAAATCACCACCTGGCAGCCAAGTGAAAGTAAAGAGTTGGTATTAAGTCGAGATGCATTTTTCAAACTGAATCGTTAGCCAGAGGGTCCGGTCTGGTGGTTCTATGATCCAAGGTTATCATTTGTAGCACCAAGCTCACCACCACAACCTGGGTTTGATTTTTAACTGGGCTGCTTAGCAAGTGATTTTAATTCTAAAAGAATCCAATCAATAAGAAAATGTATATATAGTGGTTGGGGAGTCCTATGGACAAATTGGAAAACAAGGCCTAAGAAGTGGGTATGTATTGTCAGTATGAGCTTCCTGGTGTTCTTACGCTCAAGCGACTCCTTCAGGTAAAGGCCTCAGTATACTTGCCATTCCCGACCTGGCTCGCGCCAATGTGACGTCAAAATGACGTAGATTTCGCTGGTGCGAAAGGACGTAGAGCGCGCCAGCACAGGACGTGCACCACTCTTTTATTCAGCGGCATGCGACAAATCGGAAACAGGAAGCACGGACGAGTTCGAGGGCACAGTAAACGAATCAAAATAACACAGTTAATGGTTCAAAATAAAACGGTAAATGGTTCATAACAACACAGTTAAGATAATCTTAGCAACTGTTGACATTTATGTCAATGCTGCTGCCAGTTCTACCATCGTTTACCCTTTTCTACTTCTTCTAGTCCGTAGAAATAGCAAAGTCGGTAGCCTTTCCTCAGTTGCGACACCTCTGTTCAGGAGAAGACTGCAAATAGAAATACTAAATGTATAAATCGCCTTGCTGCAAAACGTCTTGAAGTTTGTGATCAAGCCTATGCACACAAATGTAATGCGTGGTTGGAAAAAGCAGTATGGTAAAAACTACTTTACTTGGAAGACTTTGAGGAAGGAATTGGTGGAGCCTTTAAGTCGGTGGCTCTTAAACACCAGAAATATGCAAAGAACTCATTAAATTATGTTATATGAACACATTTAAATGAGCTCTGGAATCAGGGGTTTTCTAAGGCACCATAGCAACTATATAACTCATTTGCGATGGTGTATGTCCTCTAGGTGTGAAGTCTAGCAGTTTGTGTATGTGTGTACAGTGTTTATATTAACTCTAACCGCTGGCTTCCCGTTTGTCTACTCATGGGCATGATCTTTCTTTCTCGTTCTCCGGCTTTTTCTCTATCAAAAACACACAAACACATGCATAAAAACACAATCTTTCTGCCTCAAAAACCTTAAATAAGAAAGGAAAATGATCACTGGGCTTCCATCCAGGAACACAGCAGCACTGCAACCTCTCAATGTCTCTTTTCTTCTTTCTTCTACTCCGTGTGCATCTCTATGCAGAAAAATCCTCCAAGATTTCACATCTTGGCAGCATCAAAGGCTTTTGTCAGAATGTTTTTCCTTCATTTTTTTGCCGTTTCATCCTCACTTCTGCATCTTAATGCTGTATAATGGAAAATGTTAGCAGGTACTGTACGAGGCTTGTAAATGAGGAGAATTTTTTTTTCACTTATAATTTAACACCAAGGCCACTGTGTCTTACTTTGTAGCTGCAACCAAATTAGAAGTTAAGTGTTTTAGCCTTTATATCTTTTTTAACTTCATATTTGTAAATAGGCCTAGTCCAGGTTTCTTTGCGTTCTATCATTCCATTTATAATATTGTACTAACCCCTTGGTATCTGTATTTAATGTAAAAGCTGGAATGATAATTGTAATCCTTTATGCAATCTCTTTATTCTTAATGCCTATCTATTGTTATTTGTAGGTCAAGAGTCTCAAGAAACTGTCAAGTTCTTCCCTTTAGTTAATTTCAGTCCATTTAATACTAAATTCTCCAGCCATAGAAAGAGAAAAAAACACATGCAAAGGCCTTTTTTCCCTTTTCCTGTATTCAAGCTGAACTGCGCTGGCTCTGCTTTCCTCCGTCGGCACATCAGCTTGTTCGGTGATTGGCGCATAATGAGGGTCCTCATTTAGAAGTCTTCTGTGCGCACAAAATAATGCGTACACTAGTTTCTAAAAAAAAATTTGGATTTCTAAAAAACAAACATAACGTGAGAACATGCGGTGCTCCATGCACACTTTGACCCATGCGTACGCACAAACATAACGTGAGAACATGCAGTGCTCCGTGCACACTTTGACCCATGCGTACGCACAAACATAGCGTGAGAACATGCGGTGCTCCGTGCACACTTTGACCCATGCGTACGCACAAACATAACGTGAGAACATGCGGTGCTCCGTGCACACTTTGACCCATGCGTACGCACAAACATAACGTGAGAACATGCGGTGCTCCATGCACACTTTGACCCATGCGTACGCACAAACATAACGTGAGAACATGCAGTGCTCCATGCACACTTTGACCCATGCGTACGCACAAACATAACGTGAGAACATGCGGTGCTCCATGCACACTTTGACCCATGCGTACGCACACACATTGGAGAACTTAGAACCTGCAACTCAATGACAGAAGGATGAAACACGAGAAAAGCTTTCATACTGATAACATTGTGAAAAATAAATCCAAATATAACTTCTCATATTTTACATTAGAGTTTCCTGGAGTGCACACAAAAAACATGATTTTGGATAAAGAGCCAACAAACTGAGATTTCTGCAAAATAACCCTTCAATATGTTCTAGTTTAATCGGGAATCATATGTAATTGGGTCTGTAATTATTAAACACTTTCCATGAAATAATAAATGTATTTTCATAAATAATAAGGTAAACTAGACGACAAATTACATTTAAAATGTTGTTTCATATATATCATATGTTCGTGTTATAATGGCCCCGTCATTGTCAATAACAATCAGTGCCGTTACCACACCTGAACATGTTACGGAATTGGGTAGCTTTTACAGTGAAATGGGTTGGTATAACACGGCCTGCAATTTAAATGCATAATGACACACAATGGCTGCTTTGGCACAAGATTTTGCTAATGGAAGAATGCAGAAAGAGCGAATATTTAGAGACCAGAATGATATACTGGCCAATGATGATGAGTGGCTTATGAGCCGGTTCCGATTACTAAGAGATATTATCTTAGATCTCTGTGACACACAGTGGTTCACAGCGTTCGCCACAGGCTGCCAGTCTAACGCCTTTTTGTCATTTGTAATGCCCACACTTTGTCCACCAAACAAAATAATTTTTCTTCTTTCAACCTCCCCTATAAGGTCTTTTTTTAGTTTTTCTATTTGGATATGCCATCATTTCAGTCATGATCATTTTCAAGTGAATTCTACACGGCAAAAAGTCTGGTGTTAAATCAACACCCTAAGTGTTAAATTTACACTCTCAGTGTTTATATAGCTCCACTGGAGATTTAACACCAGACCTTTTGCTGTGTATGCACAGCTTTATAAATGAGGCCCCAGGTTTCCTTCATTTATGTTTATGGTCTTATCAGTGTTAGACTTGAATAGAGAAATCTGAGATATATCTGTAGAGTAGCTGTAGACAACTGCAATTTCTATTCTGTGTTCTTTCAAACGCTTTTGTCACTTGACATTAATGTCTAAATCAATGAATCAATGCCATAGCTAGCTGATTACCTGGGGTTCTCTCTGCTTCACAATGCTAGATGCACAGGGTGCTTAAGGTTAGAAGTCACATGATTAGCTATCACCTTTCCTCTTTGAAAACCGCTTCCTGACTGATTTCTGTATCTTACATTTCTATGTTTGTTAAAGCGAGCCTCTCTAGAAAACACAATCTACCTTTGATCTGTAGTGTACAAGGAGGTGGGGGCTAATCAAGGACAGCTAATTCCATTGGCCCCCAGTGAGTCATGTGGGAGGAAGAAGAATCACTTGTAGATCACTTTAAGTGTCATGCCAATTAACGTTGAAGGAGGTAATACCCGGCTAACTGTATTAGCTCACGTTCCCTGCAATTGCTTTTAATTAAGGGAATGAGATTCTTTACGGGTTCTCTGTGCCATAAGTTACACGTGGAACACAGAATGGCCATGACAGCCCTAGACACGGTGCATGTTTAACACGGATTAATGGGGAACGGAGCACACACGTGTTGGCACACGGGTCAGCAGAGGGACAACGGAAGGATGCCAGGTTCTAATGGAGTTTTCTTGCAGTAATGACGTGGGGGTTTATGGCTGATGGAGGTGTGTGTGTGGGGGGGTGTCAGGTCTTACAATCTTACCTAAAAATAAATAGGAAAATCTAAACTAGGTCAGCCTGTTTAGGGTTAGACATACCTCTGACTCATTCAGAGGTACAAAAAACATATTTTGTCTACCATGCAGGTCACATTGGGAGCAAGGAGCACATTAAGAGGGACCTTCATGTAGATGCTTTGGGGACTATAGACTAGAGGTTCTTAACCCTCTCCTGTATGTGATGGATCCTAGAGCTAGCACACATACGGTAAATCAATTTATCTACTAATTATCAGGCACTTGGCTACTTGATCGAGGTGAAATGGTTCTGGGCAACAACCAAATAGTTAAATGTCTGCAGGTCCACAGGAGAGGGTTAAGGTTACTGCTATCGGGCATTTCAAATCTTAAATTAACTGTTTTTGTTGACTGTAGTTGGCATTCTTAATTATGTTTCCTGTAATTGTATTTCTGATGTTTCTCTACAAAGGATCCAGCTGTAAAAGAGACCCTGGTGTCTGATTCTCTCTGTGTAAATAAGGTCAAATGAAAATGTAATGTCATTCCACGACTTCTGTGTTATCATGACGATCTGCAGGATGAGAAATATTATAGTAAAAAGTAAACAAGAAAGCTAGGCTGCAATGTGGTAAACTGAAAATAAAAATGTGGTAAAGACATACTTTTCAATGGTTTTTTTTCAATTCTCTTCGAAAAAATACCCTGAGAGTCATGGAGTTTGAAATGTAGAGACGGAAACAACTTGTTCTGCTACGGCTGCTATGGGTGAAAATAATCATAAACCATACAGGCAGACATTCTCCCAAACACACAAACCAACCTATCTTTGTCACTCCCTGTCTTGCAGGAGACACAAGCACCTCAGTCTTCAGCAGCTAAGCACGGCTGGAAATGAGGTAGGGCTGCCACGGCAAATGAGGATGTGATAAGGCTGAGGGATTTCGCTACACGACTCTAGCCCTGATACAGAACCCAAGGTTATCATTACCCGATACTGACTTGGGCACCTAACATATTCAACTTGTATTCACCTCCACGCAATGGACTCAAATGCCAAGCCGTGCTCTGTGAGTGATGCGACTCAGTAAATTGCCCGGTCCGGGCATCAAGATGACATTTCTGTCTCCGCCCGACCTTCTTCCTTGTTGTGCTACTGCTAATCCGCTCCTCTATCTGCATCTTTATTATCAGGGCCTGTTTTCAGATTTCTCTTCCTTATTGCTGGTTGTACGCTGCGATCAGATGACATTTAGATTTCAAATTCTGAACCGTAGGAGCATGACAGAGGAATCCTTGGTGTGTTTGTGTCCAATATTATTTGAAAAAAGGCTGTATAAAATAAACAACGTAGGTAATACCCTTGATTTTCTAATGTTTGAGATGTATTCTATTTGATTTAAAGATGAACTATGTAGGAGTTTTGAATTACTTCTTGGTTTTTCTATTAGCCTGGAATGAGTTCCCACAATTGTAGATAGCCGGATTCACAAAAACGGAGAAGGAATAAGCTCACCGCTCTCAGGAAGTTTAACCGAGGAAATTGAAACTTAAGACAGTCTAAAACGTTTTTTTGTGTTTAAAATATATTACGCTAGAAAAGCAGTTTACTAACAATGGAAAAAAAACAGTGGGAAGAACTTTAACATAAACATGCAAGGCTTGCAGCGTTCACAGTGAACTGATGTCACACAAGTAACGTGAGGAGGAAGTTTTTCTGGATTTGAAAGGTACGTGGTTCAGCTTTAAGGAACATTCAACAAAATTGAATCTTATTGATTTGCAACCTTATTTTCAGAACATTTAATCTGCATGGATAAAAGCCTTGGATTATATCCCTGATGATACTCTGGCAGGCCTGAGATCTGCACTTTCTGCTTGTTTCTGATTGGGTTATTGAAAGGCAACCTTTACTTTTTTAAATGTGTGGCAGTATTGCAAACAAACACCAACATAAAAAACAGTTGTGAAGCCAATTGTCACAAGTACATTTGATCCCGTAATCCTCTAAATATGCTGGCCTTCTTCCCTCGAGTATCATAGTCATTATATCATTCCAAAGTGCTGCATTACAAAACCAAAACATACAAATAATAGATCACTATTCACATACTTTTGCAGTTCACTCTACATATGTAAAAATAATTAACATACACTGGCCTTGTGTAATTCTGGATTGGTCAAACACTTGCCTGGTGTAACACTGGATTGGTCTAACACTGGCCTGGTGTAACACTGGCTTAGATCA
>JACXGM010019524.1:7798-18448 GCA_016801145.1 Umbra pygmaea
AGTACAAACATATGGTTGATATTTTTTTAAAGAAAAGACTTTGACATTTTTGGATATGTAAAATTCATTTCAAACAAATATACACAGTGAATATGGCACAGGATGAAATAAAGAAAATGCATAATTTTTTTCAGTTTTAATTTTTCTACATCCTCTTTGAAAGAACCCTACAAAGCCATATATTAAGATAGGGTGCTGGAAGCAATTCAAATCATGTTGCTAATGGGCTGACCACATATATCTAACATTTTAGAGTGATTCAGTGAACAGCCAATGAGCTGTAGCTTTGTTTGTAAAACAATATTTTTAGAAAAAATGCTCCGTGATGACGTTTACATCCGGGTCCTGAGACGAACAACACATTTCTTTCCTAAATTATCTCTGTCAGTCTTTAGTTAAAATTGTTAATCTTGCACATTTTTAAGATCTCTGTTTCATAAGGATGACGTATATGCTGAAATTGCTAAGCTTTTGGACACTTTTCACATCCGTCTTTTGTTCAGAAGTGCTTTGAAAATACACTAGGTTTTTCCTTTATTTATGAGTAGATTTAAACGTCCGGGAAGAAAATGTAATATTTACATTCAAGATGGATTTTACCTGGGAAAACTATGATTTAAATCCTTACTGGGACCCTTTGATGACCAAAAAGAAGGATTTTATGACCGTAAGTAAAATATTTTGTACTAAAAGTTAACATAAGTACAGTGTGCTAATCTGTATTTTCTAAGTAAAATGTAATTGTTTTCAAGACGCGTACCTGACATTAAGTAGTCTAACATTGTGAATTTTAAAGCTACACTAAAACCGAGATATTTGCTAGAATCCCAAGATTCTAAGCTTTAAGAACATATAAGACTTTTATGAACATATAAGACTTTTATATATACCCTAAGAAATGAGCGCAGTAGTTGTGTTTATAGTTGGCATTTCATTTTTTTTTTAGAAGAAACAAAACACGCTACTGTTTGCCGTATGTGTAGTTTGAATTAGCCGCCATAACGTTATGACTTTTTCACCTACACTAAAACCGAGATTTCTAGTAGAACGCTAACATTCTAAGCTTTAAGGAGATATAAGACTTGTAGCTATGACCTAAAAAATTAGGGTGCTAGCCGTGTTTTCCTTTTGCCATTCGATTTACATTTAAGTACAAAAACGGCTAGTTCAGTAAACAAGCTAACAGCTTTTGGTACTGGCTGTTTACGTCACATTATGACAAATAATTATCACGTTTTCATAGCTATTTTAAAACCGAGATATTTGCTAGAACCCCAACATTCTATGCTTTAAGGAGAATACATATGAGACATGTATTTATAACTTAAATATTGCATTTGTGAGCTTTGATTTTATTCCTTAATGTATTTACTATGAAGTGAAAACAAAAACTTTTTTTTTTAAGACGCGTAGCTGATATTAAGTAATTGTAACGTTGTCGAATTTTATAGCTACACTAAAACCGAGATATTTGCTAGAATCCCAAGATTCTAAGCTTTAAGGACATATAAGACATGTATATATATCCTAATAAATGACACTGTTAGCATTGTTGGTAACACTTTACAATACAGGTGCACTAATAAGCATTAATTTATGCTTAACTAATGCACCGATAATACTGAATTAATGTGTAACTCATGATGATCTAAGGTATTCATTAATAATTATCACATCAGGAACTAATTGAGAGTCTGTCTGATTAATATATTAGTTCATACAGTAATTGTTATTAATTAAATATGTAATTGTGGGTTAATTCCCTAAAAACTATTTTTTTAATTAATAGTCTTAATTAATATGTTAATTACCACAATGAGCCAAAGACTTGTATTTCAACTTACAGGCATAATACAGGTCAACTAATATGCATTAATACATTATTAATTACTGCATTATTAGTGCAAATTCATGTGTAAATTACTACAATTACTAAATAATGAGTTAATAATGATGTGCCTCAACAAGTAAAGTCACAACATAATTATATATTTGCAAATCATTAACTAATGAATAATTTATCAATAATGACCATCACTAGAGTTAAAATATTAAACACTTTCCAAAAACACATTTACATAACACATTACATTTTAAAATTTACAAAATATTATAAAAATAATTAATATATATTCCTCTCTCGACGAAAATTAAGACGTTAATGACGAATATATAGTGACATATGACAAATATATAGTGACATATGACATATATAAATACTTGGGTGGCACAATTCACAAAACCCGTGGTTAGGTTCGTATCACGGTTTTGTGGGTCACGGTTTTCGGTTCTGTACGGTTCTTGTTTAATCTCAATTCTCCACTCTTGAAAAAATACATGTGACGTGACCTTGCAGCACTCCACACTCCACCGTTAAGGAGCTATCGGCTCCGCACTCCTATAGCATCCAGCTGCAGCCCCGCAGACCTCACCTGTGGCCAGAGCCATTGAGAGAGAGAGTTGCGTCAACTCTGTTCACTTCATCAGTCAGTTTTTTTTTACAGCAATGGCAGATCATGGAGACCCTCAACAGTTCCAAACAAACTGAGCTACTACCCGTGTCGCCGTAGAGAAGCATTGTTTCATCAGCTCCTTGCTCCTTACTGAGCTAATAACTTTAAAATCTGAATTACTTTTTAAACATGTATTACAGACACATTTTAGCTGACGTTATTGAGCGTAAGTTTATAAAATCAACAAATTTAAATGTTTAAGGAAAACTAGCTAACGTCAACAGTTAACACGTTAGCCTATTCTGGATTTTAAAACGATTACAGTACAGTACTACTATCGAAGTCTATTACTTTTAAACAAGATTTAATATTTTATTACATTTGGTTTGAGGTATATTTCAGGCAATGTTAGTATGATTTTATTGTAGACATTGTATAAATGGGATGTAATAGTAATGTTAACAATAACCCAAGAACACACCATATAAGATCATATCTTGTACAGAAGTTGTTAATTGCAACATATTTGATGTTTTACATGAAGGGTATTTTATAACTGCTACTCAATACAATATCCTCACATCACTACGTTGCATAATTTCTTGTTGTTGGCCTGTTGTCCAAGTACTCCTGCTCAAATTGATTACCATTTCTTCCTTCCTTCTCTCACTTTCTGCAGGGAAGCCAAACATCCTGACCCGCTTCTCTGAGCGGGCAGTACACCCCCATGTTGCACATCCAACCATTGTACAAGAAGCTGGCGACAAGAAAGACATGAGCATATGACCAATATGTGCTTTATTAAAATGTTCGTTTTAATAAGTCTGTTGCCTATTTGTTTACAGGAATATGCCTAAAATTTTAAACAAAAAATACATAGCTTAATGCTGCCAACTAATACAGACACAAATCTTTATCATTATTTTTGCTGACACAATAAAAATTAAAAGTATCATATGTTCTTTAGTCCTGTTAATGGTTTCACTTAGACTGTATTAAGTTGAAAAACTGCATCTGAGTTTCAAATCACATTAAGTTTAGTATATGAAGATTTAACACTGAAAACTGTACGGTAAGTGCATTTGACTAATACTATGTACTCTTTTACTGTGCATTGATGCACCTGAAATTAATGCACTTGCTTTTGTATAAGCCTCTGTTTGCCATAGTACAATAAAGGTACACTTAATGAAGAACAGCAATTTACTGAACATAAAACGATGAAATTTGCATTGCTGTCAAGTTACTTCTTTGATAATAAACTAGAATAGGTGAAGTGTTCTTGCCGCCACTAGTAGCAAGATTAGTATGATGCTAGCATGATAAACCTATTGCTCGAATAATGCTAGCATGGTTACATAAAGAAATTAGCATGATTAGCATGATGCTGAAATGTTTTTAGCAAGATATTACTATGATTAACATGATGCTAGTACGTTTTTATTAAGATATTAGCATGATTAGCATGATGACAACATGTTTTTAGTAAGATATTAGCATGACTAGCATGATACTAGCATGTTTTAATAAGATATTATGACTAGCTTGATGCTAGCATGATGCTAGCATGATAATCATGTTGCTAACATGTTTTTAGTAAGATATTAGTATGATTATCATGATGCTAGCATGTTTTTAAGAAGATATTAGCACAATAAACATGATGCTAGCATCATGCTAGCATCATGCTAGCATGATAAACATGTTACTAACATGATGCTAACATGTTTTAGTAAAATATTAGCATGATTAACATGATGCTAGCATAATAAACCTGTTGTTAACATCATGCTAGGCATGGCAGCAGTCTAAAAAGTGTGTGAATGCAGCTGCTCTCACCTAAATTCCGGAAAAATCCAGTTGCTACACAAACTGGCAGATTACAGAGAACGTATTTGTGGCATCTTTTGTATTGGAGTTCAGTTGAGAAGCTGTAGCTTTATTCACACGGCTCTAGTTTAAAAACTATACATCCCACAGCTTAGATATTTATATTGTTGGAATCCTAAGAACCAGGCCGACATAATATATAATATGTCTATGAAACTGTAGACACAGTGACAAGTTAGAAAGTGGCTTTACTTCTAAAGTGATTTGAGTGGAGATACAATGAATGTCTATGGAGAATGTGTGTTCCAAACAAATGTTCATAGTGTAAAAACTTTAATATTAATGCCTTAGATTTTGACATCTTTAGTGACAGCAGAAATAGATGAACGTTTTGATATAACATTTGTGTATGTGGAGTGAAAACTGTAGGAATGCTGGCAGTTTAGAAAGTGACATGATTTGGCAGTTGCAGGGTTGCCAACTCTCACGCATCTGGCGTGACACTCACGCTTTCAGCATCAATCTCACGCTCTCACGGACACGCAAGAAATGTCACGCCAAAATCAAATTTTCTCCCCTTTCAATCCGTTAATATTCTGTTGATGACTAGACCACAGCGTTTTAATGACAGGAGAGTAGTCCCACAGCTGTAACATCTGCCTAAAACGTTCTCTTCTCACTGCATGATTCTCTGATTGTTGATTCGCTGAATACCTTGCACCTGTACGTCAGTTGCGTGTGAAAAGTTCAGAGAGTGTTAGATTCGGAACATGGTTGGGAGTCGGAGCACACTGCCAGGGTTGCCAACTTTCACGCATCTGGCGTGACTCTGCGCTTTCAGAATTAAAAAAATAAGTGTTTCCATTCTATTAGCTGTTTTTTTTTGCAAAAATCACGGTTTATACTAAGTAAACAAGGACTGACATTTCTAAAATTAGGGTTAACAAAAGTGTTCTCCGCGCGCAAGCACGCATGCGCGTGCACTGAAATTTTACCGAGTCTCACGCCAGCCAAACTCCCAAAGTTGGCAACCCTGCAGTTGGTAGCAGCTCACTCTAACACCGGAAAGTTCCATTCTGTGCACCTGCATTAATGGGTGACAGAGAGCAGTTAAGAAGAAACTGATCATTTTAAGATGAATAGTGAAGGTATAGCTGTATTTTCACGGCTCTAGAGGTTAAAAATAGGGTTTATTTTTAAAGCTTTTAAAGTGCCTGTTTCAATGAATGTCTATGGAGAATGTGAGTTCCAAACAAATGATCATAGTGTACAAACTAATATGTTTATGGCTTAGATTTTGATATCGTTATTGGCAGCAGGAGTAGATGAACGTTTTAATATAACATTTGTGTATGTGGAGTGAAACGTTTAGGAGTGGCGGCAGTTTAGAAATTGTTTGAAGATTAGGCAGGTAAGAGCTGCTTCCACTCTAGCTCCACTCTAGCTAGTCCATTCATTCCTATGGGATGATTTTTTCTTTACAAAAACGGTAATATCCGAACAACCGTTTTATGAAACCTTCCACAAAACGGTACGAATGTGAACGGGAACGAGCCGCACGTTTTGGCAATAGCTTTTGTGTGTAGCATAAAAACTCTGGGAGCAGTGTCCCTCTGAAGAATATTTCCATTCATTCCTATGGGACTTTTTTAAACACTATTATTTTGAAAACCATTTTTCGAAACATTTCACGAAATGACAGGAATGTTAAGGGGAACAAGCTACACGTTTCGGTACCTTACTTGTAATTTTAGCATAAAAACTCTGGGAACTGTAGCGCCAGGAAAATTCAGCCCATTCATTTCTATGGGATTTTTTCGCCACGAAAACGGTAATATTTCACAAATCGTTTTATAAAACCTTCCACAAAACAATAGCAATTTGATCGGGATCGAGCCGCACGTTTTGGTACATTACTCTATTTATCGATTTTTGAAGCTCTGGGAGGAGTAGGGGGGGAAATTTTGGCTATCATAATAATAATATATATGTCGGATAATAGTATGTGTTCCTTGCCAAAGGCAAGAACACTTAATGACAGTACACTGATCATCATGTTTACTTTACACTTGACAGTGTACAGCAACTGCCATCAGTTATTTGTTTCAAAGCATTTGAAGATAATCTGAATGGATCAACATTTATTTTTGTGGACATGTATGTGAAAGTACAAAAAGTAAACAAGATAACAGAGATGTTTCGACGTATGATACAGTGAATAGTGTCATGGTGGGAGAAGCCCAACAGTTTCCTCCTGTACTGCAAAGCCGAGAAACTGTACAAGAGGTTTTGGGAATCCAAATAGACTTTAATATCAAATCAGCATAATGACATCAGTTAAGTCGAGTTAACTCCACGGGGTCAACTGGACTCTATATCTAAGGGTTACACTCAGTTTTAAATTACACATGATGTCACTTTATGCCAACCCTTTGGCAGGGCTTTTCCCAAAATTCCCAGTTTCACTTATTCTATGACATCAGCTGGTCACTCCCTTATGTTAATAATATTGGCTGACTTTAATAGACAATAGTGGCACAGTTCCAGGACATAAATATCAGGCCCCTACCATTTAATACATTTGATGGTATTCCAAATACATTTCATTACAGCTTGATGCATTTCTGATACTATTCCATTACAAGATGTTCTTATAGTAAACTGATAAGTATACTGTATACCATACTGATTGTCTGTGTGTGTGTGATCAAACATATTGATACATACAAATACAATGGCTATCTAATGAAAATCATTAATTCTTATAAAAATACTACCACAATAGCTAGCTAAAGCAGCATCAATATGACTAATAGGCGGCAACCCGCCATTAGTCACCTTAACCTTCTAATTTTATGTAAATTTTACCATAATATGCAGCAATGTTATGTTGTAAATATCACAGACAATCTAAATTATTGATTTAGAGCACTTTAAACAGCTTTAATATTATAGAACATACCAAAAATCGCTGTTGTTACAGCTGCTCCCATAGACTTCAATGTATTAAAATCATCCGCTTGGAACTGTTGAGTGACCCATTAACCACGTGACCATACCACGTGACTGTAGCATTTTTTACCCTCCATTGACGCAACTCTCTCTCTCAATGGCTCTGCCTGTGGCTAACCCATGGATGTATTAAGCATAGATATCCATAATAAAGCCTTTATAATGGATATGTATGGTATTAAGAACCCATGGGCTAACCCAGTCATTTCCAGAAACATCTCACACTCAAAACAAGCTGAGGTTAATTACTTCTTTACGGCAAAAACTAATCTTTCCGTTTTGAAATGTATTAAACTAAATTAAACACATAATCCACAATACCGCAGACCCACCACCCCATGGTTAACCTTCGTATTTCCATTTCGTAATTTCCGGAAAACAGTTCTCATGCCAAAAAAAGTGTAGATTAATTACTTTTATTTTCGGTTTTGTTACGAAATTATTTATACTACATTAAGCATATGGACATTATACATTTAACCTACATGTACAGTGTATGCATGTTTTGACAGACACTCCGCCCAAAACCCCGAAAACAGAAGTTGAAGGTTAGCCATAGGTGCTGTGGGTGGGTTAGCCATTTGTGACGTCTGCAGGGCTGCAGCTGGATGCCACTCCCGCTCGCGGCATCAAAATCTGACGAAAGTCTTTTCAACCTTCTCGATCTGAAGTGAAGACAGATTCAGCAACTGTATGGCTTATTTCTACATCAAAATGTCTTCAAAAACACGTTTCGGTAAACTGTTTTTGTGAAATATGAGATTGTATAGGTGGTTAGTGTAGGCTACATTAGCAGAATACAGATGAACGGTGCGACGCACACACACCGAACCGACAAAAGCGAACCGAATGGTTCAGATGTTTTTTCATCAACCGTGCCAGCCCTAACTGCTACTGATGTTGCTTTAGTACAGCTCAACCCATGAGCTACTTTTTTTGTGTTTAGGCAGTTCAGTACAGTTGTCATAGAAAGGGGAGTATAAGTTATTTAATTTTATATGTTGTTTTAATGTTATGTTTTAATGTAATGTGTTATGTAAATGTGTTTTTGGAAAGTGTTTAATAAACAGCTTTTATAAACTCTAGAGATGGTCATCAATGATAAATTAGTCATTAGTTAATGATTTGCAAATATAAAATTATATTGTGACTTTACTTGTTGAGGCACATCATTATTAACTCATCATTTAGTAATTGTTCATTTACACATGAATTTGCACTAATAATGTAGTAATTAATTATGTATTAATGCATATTAGTTTACCTGTATTATACCTCTAAGTTGAAATACAATTATTTGGCTCATTGTGGTAATTAACATATTAATTAAGACTATTAATAAAAAAATGTGTTTTTAGGGAATTAATCCACAATTACATATTTAATTAATAACAATTACTGTATGAACTAATATATTAATCAGACATACTCTTACTTAGTTCCTGATGTGGTAATTATTAATGAATAGCTTAGATAATCACAAGTTACACATTAATTCAGTATTATCTGTGCATTAGTTAAGCATAAATTAATGCTTATTAGTGCACCCGTATTGTAAAGTGTTACCGCATTGTTTTTAGTTTGACATTCCATTTAATTTGAGGCACATGTGTACAAGGCATGTAGCTTACATTATGAGGGGAAATTATTATTTTTGTTGTAGCTACTGTAGAATGGTGACATTTGCTACATTCCTGAGTGTCTAAGCTTTCTGTAGATATATAACATATATATATATAACCTAGAAATAGGACTTGTGAACTGTGATTGTTTGGACTTGGTGAACGCAGCACAGGACAACCTATTTTTTTAAGGCTACCGGCGCCGGTAGGGTGCTCCCTAAGTAGTTAACTATTTTGAAAGATGGAATTAATTCCATTTGCGCATAATCCCATTTACAATTACATGACTACCGACATCTGTAGCTGATCAGATACAATCACCCGCATGGTCATAAAAAGCCATGATGCTAACCCAATGTGTAATGACGCACAATGGCTGTTCTTGCGCTGTTAGAAGATGTGGCAAATGGTAAAATTCAGAGGGAACGCATTTTCAGACAGCAAGAAGACTTGCTGGCAAACGAGGACAAGTGGCTTATGAGCCGGTTCCGATTTCCTCGGGGCGTCCTGTTGGACCTCTGTGCTCTATTGGGCCCAGCGTTACTGGCGACTGGCACTTTCCAGAGGGAGTTGGCTGACAGGTCTGGGATTTCTCAGCCAACCCTTAGCCGGATTATGCCAGACGTATTAATAGGTGTAATTGGTTTGTTGCATGATTACATAAAGTTTCCTTACACTGCGGGTGAACAGGCGAACAAAAAAGCGCAATTCGCAGTTATGTCCGGTTTCCCAAATGTAATCGGTGCTATTGACTGCACTCATGTTGCCATAAGGGCACCAAATGAGAATGAAAATGCTTTCATTAATCGAAAGCATTTTCATTCGATCAATGTCCAAATAAATTGTGATGCAGACATGTTGCTCACTAATGTAGTAGCTCGGTGGCCTGGTTCAACCCATGACTCATTCGTTTTAAGACACAGCAGTGTTGGGCGCAGACTCGAGGCTGGTGCTCTGCGTGATGGCTGGCTTCTAGGTAAGTTTGATTAATAGAAATATTGCACATTTTTACTGTACTTCAATGTCTTAATCTCTTCACTATCTTTCCAGGGGACAGTGGATATCCCCTCAAGCAGTGGCTGCTTACGCCTTTCCTCAACCCACAGAGTGCAGAGGAAAGGCACTACAAAATGTGCCACAGCCAAGCTCGCGCTATAGTGGAGCGCACCATCGGGCTGTTTAAGGGCAGATGGCGCTGCCTCGACTGCACTGGAGGGAGGTTATTGTACACTCCTGAAAAGGTGTGCCAAATCATTGTTGCATGTGCTGTGCTACACAATGTGGCACAGCATAAAAACGTGCCTGTACCCCCTGACGCCGATGGCTGTGTTGGACCCGACCCTGACACCTATCCCCTGGCATTTGAGCCAAATGCTGCTGCTGTGCACCAGCGTTTGGAAGTTATGCATCGCTTATGAAGAAGAACAACAAAGGTCCATCCATCCATCTTCATCCGCTTATCCGTGATCGGGTCGCGGGGGCAGCAGCTCCAGCAGGGGACCCCAAACGTCCTTTTCCCGAGCCACATTAACCCGCTCCGACTGGGGGATCCCGAGGCGTTCCCAGGCCAGGTTGGAGATATAATCTCGCCACCTAGTCCTGGGTCTTCCCCAAGGCCTCCTCCCAGCTGGACGTGCCTGGAACACCTCCCTAGGGAGGCGCCCAGGGGGCATCCTTACCAGATGCCCAAACCACCTCAACTGGCTCCTTTCGACGCAAAGGAGCAGCGGCTC
>JACXGM010019525.1:0-18353 GCA_016801145.1 Umbra pygmaea
GACATGTTTTAAGATGCGTTAGACAGCCAATCGCAGCTGACTATGTTGTTACACGCAAATATGCTACATGATTATTGGCTCACAGACGCTTTTGGCACCGAAATTTGGCATCGAAAGATAAATAATTTTTCGATACTCGATAGTATTGGAGTATTTCGGTCGGTGCCATAAAAGTATCGATGTTCGGTGCCCAGCCCTAGTGCTTGCTTAGTTGTACATCACCTGTCAATTGATTTAGAACACCCAGCCACTTAGTTATTACTTTTGCCTTATGGCAAGGTGCTCCATCATGCTGTAAAAGGCATTGGTCATCACCAAACTGTTCTTGGATGGTTGGAAGAAGTTGCTCTCAGAGGATGTGTTGGTACTGTAGCATTTTTTTATTCATGGCTGTGTTCTTAGGCAAAATTGTGAGTGAGCCAACTCCCTTGGCTGAGAAGCAACCCCAAACATGAATGGTCTCAGGATGCTTTACTCTTGGCATGACACAGGGCTAATGGTACCGCTCACCTTGTCTTTCCGGACAAGGTTTTTTCTGGATGACCCAAACAATTGGAAAGGGGATTCATCAGAGAAAATTACTTTAGCCCAGTCTTCAACAGTCCAATCCCTGTACATTTTACAGAATATCAGTCTGTCCCTGATGTTTTTCCTGAAGAGAAGTGGCTTCTTTGCTGCCCTTCTTGACACCAGGCATTTCACCAAAATTATTTGCCTCACTGTGTGTGCAGATGCACTCACACCTGCCTGCTGCCATTCCAGAGCAAGCTCTGCACTAATGGTGCCCCAGTCCCGCAGCTGAATCAAGTTTAGGAGGTCCTGGTGCTTGCTGGACTTTCTTGGACCCTCTGACACCTTCTTCACAACACCTGAACCTCTCTCCTTGAAGTTCTTGATGATCCCATAAATGGTTGATTTAGGTGCAATCTTACTAGCAGCAATATCCTTGCCTGTGAAGTCTTTTTGTGCAAAGCAATGATGATGGCACGTGTTGACACAGGAAGAACAATGATTTCAAGCACCACCCTCCTTTTAAAGCTTCCAGTCTGTTATTCTAACTCAATCAGCATGACAGAGTGATCTCCAGCCATGTTCTCGTCAACAATAACCTGTGTTAACGAGATAATCACTGACATGTTGGCAGCTGGTCTTTTGTGGCAGGGCTGAAATGGTTTTTTTGGGGACTAAGTTAAATTTCATGGTAAAGAGGGACTTTGCAATTCATCTGATCACTCTTAATGATATTCTGGAGTATATGCCAATTGCCATCATCAACACTGAAGCAGTTGTCTGGATATCACCAGACGAAGCTCAATCTTTTTAAGATGAACATTTGTCTGGGGAGTCAAACCAACAAAACGAAGCTGCTTTCCATTGCTTCTCTGCCATCATTAACCCGCCCAGGTGGATAACCCAGTTTGTGATTGGTCCCTGCAAAATTTTCATGAAAGCAAGATCAAAATAATGTACAAGTTTCCAGCATGAGCTGCAGAGCAATATCAAATCGCCAGCAGATTGGGCTGGGTTTACCCAGTCTACTCAGGCAGCAGACTTTGTGAAAATCCCATTGGGTTTGCCATAATAATAATGATGCCCTATCACCTCAACATCAATTACCCAAAGGAGATGAAGTACATATTTTGTTGCTGAAGAGAAGACTGAAGGCAATAAGTCCCCAAAACAGACAGGAACTGAAGATGGCTGCAGTACAGGCCTGAACGTCCTCCAGGGAAGATCCCCAGCATCTGGTGATGTTGATACATCGCAGACTTCAAGCAGTCATTGCATGCAAAGAAAATGCAAACAAACATGAACAAGTATTACTTTATTCTATATTATGTTGAACTGTGCAATGTTTTTTGATACGAAAAATGGGGGAACCATGTACACAAGTTGCTGTCCTTTTTAAATGGTTAATCTGCTGTGTATGACTGTACCCTCAAATTAAAGGTCTGCACTTAATTGTTGTATACTTTCAAACTCAGTGCTAAAGTACAGAATCAAAATGGTCAGTGCCAATGAGTTGTGGTGCTTCTTTAATAATAAAAAATGAAATTACAAAATGCCCTTTTAACTAAAAAAGGTTCTTCATCTCCTAGCCCCTACTGCACCTGAAATATCATAGTTAGAATAATTGGACCATACTTGTAATCATTGAAATGCACATGGCACAATTCTAAGTGGATTAATCGCTCACACCCTCTGAGTGTCATTGTCTTTGTTGGTGCATTAGTCATTCTGTGGCGACATGTTCGTAACCTGTCAGAGGATGAGTAGAGGATGTTTAGAGGAGAGAGGGAGGAGAACAGAAGAGGCTACAGACTGTTCCGACAGACAGATCGACAGACAGACAGATAAACAGAAGGCCTACTGCCAAACACATCCTTGTCAAGTTTCTCCTTACCCAACCATAAGGTAGACCTTCTGTCAGGGACTCCCCTGAGCAAAGCCCTCACAGACTAGCATACAGACACTGGAGCTAGAAGGACAATAATAGAGTACAAAACATTACATCCAGTAATGTATAACTCCAGCGTTTTGAATCTAATGAAGCAGATCCACACTACTCATGCAGTTGAGTTGTCCTGATGCTATACAATCATTTTGTTACATTTCTGATGGACTATCAAATTGAAACCCTGATGTTTTAACAGTGCTCTTCACTATTGTTAGCACCCTTGGTAAATATATACAAAAAGGCTGTAAAAAACAACAACATTTGTTTATCCTCTTGATGTTTCATTCAAAATAATAACAACAAATGTAACGCTTGAGTTAAAAGTAAAACAATTGAAATAAATAATAAAATCCTATCAAAATATTTTGCTCCAAAACATGTCCCAAAGTAAATTCCCATTCACAGTTTACCTTGACTTTAGTTAGTAATTTGTAGAATTGGTGTTGAATTTTACAGATTGAAAACAGAACTACTTTATCGTTGTTGGGGCGCAGATGGCTCACTGCCTAGGGAGTGGGAGTCAGACTTGTAGTCAGAAGGTTGCTAGTTTGATTCCTGACTGAGCCAAATATTGTTGTGTCCTTGGGCAAGACACTTTACCCTAATTGCTCCCAGGTCGTTGCTGTAAATAAGAAATTGTACTTAGTCAACTCACCTGGTTAAATACAGGTCAAATAAAAAAAAAGTTTACATTTATTTAAATAATTGGATAAATCACTCTAGATGGGACCATGATTTAATACATTACACAGTGCATATTGTGTTATATTTAGTTGTGCTTCCACAGTGTGTTTTGTGTAATGAAAGATAGCGTAATTTAGGGGAAAATTATCCTATACAATCACGTTTTCATTATTTTTATTTTAAGAAATACAGTTTTCAATGTGTTTAAGCTGGTCACTTGAAAGAATGCATTTCAGTTTTTATGGCTCACATTGTACAAATAGCACCTATACCTAAGTGTTAAAAATATGAGGTAACACAGACCAAATTTCCATAGTCAGCCAGCCATCACTTTTGGAAATACCTGAGAATACAGTAATGTGCCACAAAAAGTTGTTTATGTGAGAAGTGTGTTTGAATCTGAAAATAAATAATTAAAAATATTTAATCATCTACTAAAATACACATACAAATGCTACATATAAACAATGACCTACAGCTCACAGACTAGGAAATGGAATACAAATTCTGATTACTAGATTCAAGTCCCGTAAGCAAAGTAGGTAGGAAAGCCGGATGGCAACACAGACATAAGTAATTGATGAGTGCGCTGTAGAGATGTCCACGATAAACAGTACATGAAACAATGAAATCAAATGCATCATCTCCAGCTCATCAGCAGGGGGAGACCATGACAGTACAAATCAGGAAATGGCTACAGGAAAATTGCTGAACTGTTGAAAATGTTCATTTTGTTGAAAATGACAATTTCTTACATCAGGGCAATAAGTAAGACATTTCAACAATTGGAGATGATAACAATTGACCTAAAAGAGGACGTGTGGCTGTATTGATCTCACGTAGAGTGAGGTTGTTTTGAGTGGCCAAATAATCTTTAAGGATCGCAACTGGAAACTGCAGATTGGTTAGTTGGGTCTTGGGGTCAAAATCAAAATCTACAATCAGAAAGCACCTACATAACCAATGTGTGATTGGGAAGTTTGCCAGATAAATTTATGTTGACATTGATTTCTTTCAATGATTTACTTCAATTACAGCTGAACCACGTACCTTTCAAAATATGGAAGCACTTCCGCCTCACTGTTCACGCCTGTTACGGTATGAGATCAGTTCACTATCTATGCCCCATGCATTACTTGTTGACGTTTATTTTCTTTTCACAGTTTTTCTTCAACCTTATTAGTATTTAGCTAGCGTAATGTAGCCTAGAAATCTAGACGCACTCTAGCGGCAGCAAATATAATTTGCAGCTAGGTTCAGTCTAGCAACTCTCCATTGACTTGCGAGCTGGAAAACCCAAATTCTGGTCAGGCCAATCACAACGTGTATAGAGTCTGTGGGCGGGCTTAATGTAATTATGAGAAAACACTGAAATGGTTGCTGCTGCTGGCGAACAGCGGTCTTTCGAATCGGCTGTGGCTGCAACTCTGGTAGACTTGGAGTTAATCTTTTCATTGAGAAAATAACAAAGAACGGCACTGAAGTCATTCTTACAAAAGGAAGATGTGTTCTGAGTTTTGCCGACCGGACACCTCGTTGCTCTGGTTTGTTGTAGCGCTATCCTATTGCATGCAGAGTTAATTTGAAAAACAACCATTTATCCTGCCCCTCGGATTGAGCACTGCCAATGGTGAGTTCCCAGACCCAACATCTTGATCTGGGTCTCGCTTGCCAGGCTAAGCTTAATGTCCTTCAAACAAAAAAAAATAATTCACCATGCACTTCTTACTTTTTCAAACTGTCTTAGGATTCGATTGGGTACATCAAACCCATCCCTTTCTGTGTGCAATGAGTTTTTTCCCGCAATGATTTGTTGTGACATCCTCCTCCCGCCGATCCTCTGCCTCCAGGAATATTACACTACGTTCCAGCAATGACCAACATTCCGTGTACCAGAAACGCACCACTCAAACCAGGGTGCAATCACCTGAATACTGATCGCCTGCGTGTTAGCTGTGTTATATAAGCCTGGTTGTTTGGTTCCCTCTTTGCGAGGTATTGTTTATTTTCAGCATACTGAGCATTTTTTCTGAATTGTCATTCCTGGTACGACCCATTTATTCTGCCCTTGATTATTACTCTCTGGATTTACCCTTCTGTACTTCTGCCCATTGATCTTCTGTGTTTTGACAACCTGCCTGCCTTTGACCCTCCTGGATATCGTTTTTGTACTTTTGCCTGTGATCTCCTTTGTGCAGTTTACCTGTCTGCCCATTGACCATCACAGCCTAAGTGATTCTGTACTTTTGTGACTGCAAGTAACTGTTTCTGGCCGACTATTGTACCTGGGATACAAAGTGTATTAATAAATTATCCTATTGTTATTTTATCCTTCTGTCCAAGTGAGATCATTACATTAATACAAAAATTATACATAGTTCAGCGTTAAGGGTTAGACTTGTTAAAAAAAATTTTTAATTAATGATAAAGAGGAGAAATAATAGAGAACTTTTTTCCACTGGCTGTTTTGCTCATATCTAGCTATGGTGCCACTTTTCAAGTTTTATTTGTTTAATAACATTGAGGACCTGATGATTCATTCAGCTGATCGTGAAACCCTTCGCAGAGCCATGCGATCAGACACGTTAGTGTATTAGTGGAGGCCACTCGTGTTGCCACTAGGTTTTATGGGGATTATAGGTCACAATATTTCTCTCAATGATGACAGTATTCTATGCCCAAGCCAATCAAGATTTAATGCCAAGAATATTACTCTCAGCCACAACCAAGGAAATCATCATAAAGAAGGAAATACAGTGAGCACCATAATTCATTGGACGGTGACAATGTCTTTGTTAATTTGTTCATGTATTGTAGCACTTTGATTTTGAAAGGATTCAATTACAATGAGATGGACGTGCAGTCGGTCAGCTTTAATTTGAGGGTGCATTTACACATCAGATGACCCGTTTAGAAATGACACCTTTTATTCCCCCCATTTTTGGGCACCAAATATTTCAACAAAAAGGTGATTTCCCCTGCTGAAATAAAGTTTAATTATAATCAAACAAATATGTAAATGACAAAGTGTTAAACAATCGTATTAGTATGCATGAGAGTGAAGAGACTTCTTAAGATTGAAGTACAAACAATTTCCTTTCCTTTGTCTAATAAAATGGGGGATTTTGAATTTAAAGAGCCGTTATTCCTACATGGTTCACAGTTTCTAGAAAGAAATAACTCTCAAATTTAAGCATACAGTCCGCAATTGAATCACTATAATGTATCATTTACTATCCAATGTGCTCGAGTACACAGCCAAAACAACAAGAATTGTGAACTAGAATTATGGCAATGTACATATTTGCAGTATTCTAACAAACATACCCACTACAGTTATGGTAGTTGTCAGTAAGTTGGTGTAAGTAGCATTCACTCAACTTGAAATATAAATAACTTCTTAAAAAATTAACCATTCAATTATGCTTTCTATACATTAAAACTTAGACATTATAGCTGTTGATATCTGACACAGTGGGGTCACACCATATTGAAAATAATTGTCTCCCTATGCATAGAGCATTGTGTATAATGGTTCACACCCTGCATTGATACTGACGAACAGAAAGCAAAAAACACAAACTCCAATTCACACAAACCGGACAATGACTGCATTGTCAGAGTATTCCAAAGTGAACATAAAAATTGGTAGATAGAATTGATGACAAGCCAGCCAGCGTAGTGGGTTGTAATGCATTTTAAAGAGATCCAATCATCTCCGATTGGCCACTTTGTCATCGGGTAGAAATTTTGTCATTTCTGGTAACGCAACAAAAATGTTCAATCAATAAAGTCAATGGAAATGGATGATGAAACAAAGAGTATTGACCCTTTTTTGGACTACTCAGCATAATGTGACCCTTGACATTATTGGCAGCAGACAGAGAAGCACCATGGGGTCTCAACAGTGGACTAAATTGCTGCCATGTTGCCTCGCAGCACAAGAGTATCTCAGGGGCCAGTGTTTACAAAAAGAGCTACTGCATGGTTGTGATGTCAGTCGCACAACAATAAATCATTTGTTTTTAGCGATTTAGATAATTGACACCAGTAGCCATATTTTCAACATACAGTGGGGAGAAAATGTATTTCTTACACTGCTGATTTTGCAGGTTTTCCTTTTTACAAAGCATGTAAAAAGGAAAATTTTCGTTGTAGGTACGTACACTTCAACTGTGAGAGACAAAATGTAAAACAAAAATCCAGAATATCAGATTGTATGATTTTTAAATAATTAATTAGCATTTTATTGCATGACATAAGTATTTGATCACCTACCAACCAGTAAGAATTCCAGCTCTCACAGATCTGTTAGTTTTTCTTTAAGAAGCCCTCCTGTTCTCCACTCATTACCTGTATTAACTGCACCTGTTTGAACTCATTACATGTATAAAAGACACCTGTCCACACACTCAATCAAACAAACAGACTCCAACTTCTCCACAATGGCCAAGACCAAAGAGCTGTGTAAGGACATCAGGGATAAAATTGTAGACCTGCACAAGGCTGGGATGGGGTACAGGACAAAAGGCAAGCAGCTTGTGGGAAGGCAACAACTCTTGGCGCAATTATTCGAAAATGGAAGAAGTTCAAGATGACGGTCAATCTCCCTCGGTCTGGGGCTCCATGCAAGATCTCACCTCGTGGGGCATTAATTAGCTACTGTAGATCCATAAAATGTATTGCGTTTTGCCTGACTATGGGTTCTCCGACTTTCCACGGACCTCCACCTCGAGGCAGTGCATTTTGCCATAGCGCTGCCCAGGATTTGGGATAGATAATTCAAATGTTTCTACCTTACCACATTGCTCTCCAGTGACTCCTTGTGTGCAGATTGGGTGCCTATACATTCAATCGTGGAAGTATAGTTGGTGAGTGTAATCATCCTGTCCATGATCTGACTAAAGGCTTCCGTGTTGGATGAGCAGTGCCAAATGAATCGGCCAGCTCTGCGACGTATTTGGATAAACCATGTGAGCCCCCTCATTATCCTGCATCTGTCTAAGGAGTTGCAGAGCTGTCGACAAAGCAGGGTTGGTGGGAAAAAATAGGACAAGACTAAATGGAAGGAGAGAAAATGGGGAAAATAATAGAAAATAATAATTTAAAAAGAAATGTTAAAACACAGTTACAATTCCAGAACTATAGCAATTTAGTATGGGACAAATAATTGAAATTAGAGTGTTTAAAAATTAGGTATGTGACAATTTTCTTTAACCACTAAACAGGCAATTTAGTTTATATTAGTTTACCTTTATTTTACCAGGCAAGATGACTGAGAACACTTTATCATTTGCAGCCAGGGCCTGGGGAGAAGGGGGGAGAGGGAAATAAGAGCCAATTGAGAGATAGGGATGATTAGGTTGCCATGATGGTATGTGGGCCAGATTGGAAATGTGTCCAGGACACCGGGGTTAACACCCCTACTCTTACGAATAATTCCATGGGATCTATAGTGACCACAGAGAGTCAGGACACCTATTTAACATTCCATCCAAAAGACAACACCCCACGCAGGGCAGATGTCCCCATCACTGCCCTAGGGCATTAGGAAAGATCTTTAGACCAGAGGGAAGAGTGCCCCCACTGGCCCTCCAACACCATTTCCAGCAGCACTGTTCTCCCATCCAGGGAATAACCAAGCCTGATCCAATTTTAGAAGCAAACCATCAGTGCAATACTGGGCTCTATAGTGCTGGCTTTACTTATCAGTTCACAAAACATAATTCCATCTGAATGGGCATAGTTGTTTCTGTTGTAATTGGGTGAAATTAATGATAGAAGAAATTGTAGAAAATCACCTTTTAATTTTCAATTAGCCTATTTATCATTAGCTAATCCATTAGCATTAGCGAACGTTAGCAATCTTGTTTTAGCTTCTCAAGTGTCAGCCCTCCATACTCCAGTCTTTGCAAAGAAGAACTAGGCAATTCAGTTGGATTCCACCCACTGCAAAAACTGAAACAGATAACTAGCAATAAGGCTAAATGTAGCATAGTAGAATCAAACATAGGCGTAAATTTAGGGTGGGATGGTAGGGACATGTCCCCACCAATGTTTAGGAAACATGTAATTGTCCCCACCAATAATTGCGATTCTAAACATATTTTTTTCATTCTGTTAACTATTTCTGCTCCACAATTGGTTCACTCTCTCAATATCAGCGTAACTCCTGATTGGGAGGAGAGCGCTGATCACAATGTGTACCAGCCTGTCAGCTAACAGTGGGCAGGTGAGCGTTGACTAGAAACCAGTAGTATACAGTCAATGGTCGAAACGAGACTGTGAGAAGAGATTTAATTGCTTTTTGGCAGGCTACTCCTGTAAACTATACTTTAACATTGACTGAATAATAAATAATAATAAACAATACAATCGAAATATATTACACTCCTGTATATTATTGTTGAAAATGTATAGTATTTCTAACGTTAACGAGCCTTTGCTAGCTCTGGAACACAACTACGGAATTGTCTGCTTGCTAGCTATCGGACATTCATTTGTCTTGTAGTTGCGGTCGAAGCTGTGCTAGCTACTACCTGAAAACTTGTAAAAAGGATTTGTTAAAATCATCATACCAAACTGCTTATTTCAATGTTTTTTAGATGTTAACAGAATGGCTCCAAAAAATGAATTACTGATATAAGGTCCTTCACAAAAAGACAATGTGTAAGTAGTATAAATGTCTAGCTTTACATTGTTAGTTACAACTAGTTTACATAGTTATTAATGAGAGTATACAGTACAATAATTTCCTATCATTTATCAGACAAATGAAGTTCCAGTTGATCCAAGCAGCAGTAAAGAGACAGAAAGAGAAACATGGTCACAGGTGAGGTCTTAAATAGTCTAGTGATTATGACAGTAAGTGTTGAAATATTGTTTTTGAGGCACAGTGTGTTCATACTAGGCTAAACTAATGCCATAAAGAAATACTCAGAAGAGCAATTGTGTGTATACAGTGGGTGAAATAAGTATGGAACATGTCACAATTTTTCTCAGTAAATATATTTCCAAAAGTGCTGTTGACATGCAATTTTCACCAGTTGTTGGTAACAACCCAAGTGATCCATACATAAAGAACCCCCAAAAAATAAGTTCAGAAATTAAGTTGTGTTATAATGTGAAATGACACAGGGAAAAAGTATTGAACACATGAAGAAAGGGAGGTGCAAAAAGGCATGAAAAGCCAAGACAACAGCTGAAAACCATGAGTAATTAAAGAGGAATCCAGCCCCCTGTCAGTAGAAATTAATATCAGCTGGTTTAGTCCCAACTGATGACCTACAAAAAGGTCTCATTGCCAAGGTGTCACAGAAGAAACATGATGGGTAAAAGCAAAGAGCTGTCTCAAGACCTTAGCAACCTAATTGTTGCAAAACATAGTTATGGCATTGGTTATAGGCACATTTCTAAGCTTCTGAATGTTCCAGTGAGCACTGTTGGCAATAATACAGAAGTAGAAAGATAATCATTTCACCATAAATTTGCCTCGACCAGGTGCTCCTCGCAACATTTGTGACAGAGGAGTGAAAAGAATAATCAGAAGAGTTGTGTAACTTTCTGAAAAGTAGGTTTAAAGCACACAAGATACTTTGTGCCTGCAGACTTGAAGAAACCAATATTCAATTTAGCTGGCTAATATTAGATTAAGAAATAAGTTTAGTTAACCACTGGAGTTACGTAATGTTACAAAACTCTGAATAAACCTGAATATATTTTGACACTTCTGACCTACTGTATGAAATGTAGTATCTTGTGTGTGTGTGTGTTTGCACAAAAGCTTTCTGCTCATGCTTTTAGCAACAGGCAGGAGCATCGATAGCAAATAGAATGGTAAAACTGTGTCCCCACCAATGTTCAAACCAACCTACGCCCTTGCAATCAAACAACCAAAACAAGTACCTTAGCTTTATGCTAAGCAACAAACTGACAGCTACCAACAGATTGCACATGTTTACAGCTAAAGGAACACTCCAGACCCCTAAACACTTCAGAATCCTTGTGCCAGTCATGTTTCCAACATGACAGTCACTAAAATTTAATTTGTTCTTTAGTTTCCAACTTGGCCACCGAAGTTTCCAAATATGCCAAGAATACTATGAATTGCATTCTTACGTAAAAATGACACTAAATAACTAGAGTTGGAGATGGATTTTGTTTGCTACATTAGCTAGTGCAAGTGACAAAATACCCAAAGAGTAGGCTGATTTAAACTATGATCAGTTTTATTGAATGGTAATATCCCTACTATAGAAATTGAATGATTAGAAGTGCCATTCCAATGCAAATCAATGTAGCAGAATGGTCAGAGCAGCAGCCATTTTTACGTGCAATTCCATTGCAAAAATCTAGCGCCCCACTTCCGCATTAAACCGATTTGCGTGTTGTTACCGTGACAACTAACGACAGTCGCCATTTTTTTGTGTACTAATCAAATGACCAAGCAAAACAGTTTAATAATGCTTCTATAGATTAAACTTCTATGATCCCTACCAGAATTTCTCAGCACTTTTGTCATAAACTTAGTTACATTTGTTTTTTTCTAGACTTGTTAGGCATTATAATCTTATACATATCATCATTGTCAATGTCAGCATGTGTCCCTACTATGCCGCTCTTGCAAACGCTATATTGTCCCACAGATTTAAGCCAAGCAGGGGCTTGGGTTAGTTGCACATAAATGTTGGAAGCACCATCCCAGTCTTGTGGGTAAAGGATTCCAAACTTGACATTGTCAGAGCTCAGGCTGAAACCACGGGTGAATCCAAAAGCAGAGGAACACAAGGTTAGTGAATTAGTTGTATGACAGGGTGGCTTGTGGTGGGACCAGGGGCCTATACTACGAAGCAAAATTTGGGGTTAGCGAGGTAACTTCAGGTTTAACCCTGGGTTTTCAGTATCACAACGTTGGGTCTCCTGTTTACCGGGTTACATCTTCATGGTAACTTATGCTGCAAACCTAACCTGCTCCAGAGCAGGTTATAGTCGAGATAACTGATTAACCCGAACATAAGCACCGCCTACTGACCAATCAATTCACAATTGAAAAATGGGTCACCATTCTGGGTGTTGCCATATTCATACATTTACTATAATTCCTCTGACAGAACTTGTTCAACAACCATGTATTTTGATTCATATACAAACACTGTTCATTTTTTTATTTGCTCCCATTAACGTTTCACACTGCCAGGGTTGCAAATGAAAGAATATATTAAGTAAAATTGTAATACCCGATAAGCATTAAGCAACACATTGGTTTAATGGAATACACAATTGTGATTATAGTCAAAAATATCGAGCCAGAGGTATTTATAAATACACGGGTGGCAGTTTATTCCCATCTTTCCTTCCTACTTTATGTCTGGATTATATTTTTCTTGCTCTTCATACTTCTCAAAAATTATCATTTACAACAGTTGAGCGGAATATGCGGCTCTCATAGACTTGACCGTGTCTGCGATTGGTCCGATGGTGCACACACCGACCCTTTTAAGTGAACACGCTCGTGACCTAGATTGTAGATTGGGAAATCCTGGGTTGTTTTAACAAATTGGTAACCACCATCGTGACATCTCTAATCTAAATTGCAATTGTTAGGTTCAGTGAAGCCAGGTAATGAAAATAAAACCAGGGCATGTTGAACTTTCTTCGTAGTATAGGCCCCAGGAGAGTGAAACCAGGTAAGTGTTGGGTTACTGGGGTAGATGACCGGATAGCTGAAGCAGAACGAGGTGAGTTTTGACCAGGTGGGTGATGAACCGTTGTAGTAGGAGACCGGATGGCACAGGTGACTACAGACCAGGTAATGATGATCGGTTGTCGTGGATGACGAGAGGGCTTGGTAGTCTGAACAGGTGAATTCTGGAGTGGAGGCAAGGAGAACCAGGGTAAGATAACAACAACAACAACAACAACACATAATGAAGACTTAGAAACAACAGCTGACCAAAATCAAAGGTAGATGATAATTTCACAGGAAGCTCAAGACTAGCACGTACATGTGTTGTACAATAATCAGGGACTGGTTTCCAAATCCACCTATAATTAGGGAAGGCAGCAATCAGCCCCAGTTGCTGGTGAAGAACAGGTGCTTGGTATCTGGTGATTACTGGTGCTTAGGATTCAGGGGTGCGTTCATGACACAAAGGACAAGACAAACATAGAGACAGACAGGGAACAAACTGAGACCGGCTCAGGAGGGCGGGTTTATGACAGACATTTTAGGGTGCTCTGAAATGTGGCTAAACACCTCTGATGGTGATGACACTTTCAATTAATGATTGTAATGATATGAATGTAGTTCTCTCTTGTAATGTGTATGTCTCTGTTTTGGGGGTTTATCACCCTCCATCTGCTACACAGGAAGCAGTCATTGCTATTATTGACTCATTTATCCCCATTTTAAACAATGAAATTGTGATACTTGGAGATTTCTATTTTAATTGTTTATCTCCTTCAGCAGTTTTAGAACAGCTTGTGTTGATAGGAATTTGACACAATTGATCATGGAACCTACTTTTATTGATTTAAAAGACCCTTCAACTTTGATTTAATTGGTACAAATAACCCTCATCAATACCCTCACAGGGGTGTCTTTACTATGGGCCTTAGAGATCACTTCCTCATAGTATGTGTTACAAATACTAAACTAATTTCAACCAAACCCCACCTCATTACAAAAAGGGAACTTTAAAAATCTGAATAGATTGCTGGTGACTGGTAGATATTCAAGCAACTTGAAAAAGGCAAAATCAAGTTATTATTTAAAAACAATTTCTAGCAGTCATGGTGATACAAATAAATTCTGGAAAGCTACAAAATATTTAAAAATAGGTAGCCACTTTTTTCTTACAAATTCGAATCAATTTGATTCTAACACTGTAACTTAAGTGTGTGATGCCTTATATCAAAATTTTATTACAGCTGGAAATGTATTTAACGACAGAAATGGCAATGATATAAAGCCCCCAGAAAGGACTAATTATAATACCGTACCATGCTGAGACAACCATCATTCTCATTTCAGCAAAGTTACCTTAATTAATTAAAGCCCTTTTAACTACTGATACAATGTAACAAATGAAGACTGGAATCCTGCAGAGCTGTTGAAAAACAGAGTTGCGACACTCAGTAATCTCGCGGTCACGTGGTTTATGTAGCTTTCAATAGTTCCAGAGCTGCACTGTCAACCAGTTTGAATGATTTTAAGCTGGACAGACAGCCGCAGCTATATTTGCAGCAATTATCGGTACATATTGATGGATAATGTATGTTGATTATTATGTTGACGCTAACATTTAAATACATATAATATCTGGGGAGTGAAAGAAACACAGCATTATAACGTGTTTGTGTTTAATGTTGGAGGGAAATGCTCGCATAAAAAATTATTTGTTTACAGGAACGATCGTATTTGTAGCAATGTACAGTCAGACCCGTCCTCAGAACTCAGTCTTAAGGGGGCATATGAAATGCATGGGAGGGCACAAATATTATTAGCCTACAGTACGTATATTTATAATAATCATATACTCTATTCGCGCAGCACGTAATCATCACGTTAAACATAACGGACAGCAATATGACCAGGTATAGCCTATAGCCTACACCACATTACATAGAAGCAATGTTATGCATATCCATAAAACACTTGACTATTCAACATATTAGATGTAACACCTGAAGCATCTCTCAAACATTGCATTTTAAAGCAGTCAACAGAGGGATATGCATTGTCATGAGACACACACACACGCAGGCATATACACACGCACAGAGACTTTGAACCTACCGGTAATTTGAGTGGAGGCAGCGCTGTCCTCTCCAGTCCCTCCTGTCAGTACAACGGGAGGTGGCGTTTCTCCGAGCAGAACCTCCTCATCAAAGTATCCTTCCACTCGGACTTAAATTTGTGAGTGATGTCCTTTTCAAAAGCAAGCTGAATCAGCTGGGCCTTGCGTCTGTGCTGCATACTGCACCGATGCTCTGAGAAGACGTTTTTGAGCATGGAAAATTAGTCAATGCATTCACACAATGCTGTGGAAGCTCCTAAAGTTAGGGCAAGGGTGTAGGCTGTGAGAACAGTCGGCATAGCCTGGAGTGCACAGTTGAATGTGCTGAGAGAACAGTCGGCATAGCCTGGAGTGCACAGTTGAATGTGCTGAGGATGTTGGCTATTGTCCATTTCCATCTTCGGGGGGAACTGGGGTGTTAGTCATTCTCTTAACCAGGAACTCACGAGCCACAGTATATTCAGATTCAACCACATCAGTTCCAGCTAATACCAGGAGAGGGCTTTGATGGGTCCAGGAAATTATTCTCGGCCTCTGGGTTCAAAGTAGCCAGTTCGCCAACGAGCTCGCTACTGCACTCTCCAAAACGTGCATTTTTCTCTTCCATTCACAGCATCGATAACACTGTAAAACAATCTCATGAACTCAGTCTTTTCATCTATGTCACTTTGTGGCTGACTGTTTCTTCAACTAAAAATCTGCGGAGGTTCTTGTTAATTGTGCGTCTTCTCTTGCTTGGACCAGGGTCGGTCACCAGCACAGCCTCAGTGGTGGATGCTGGAGGAGCGCAGAGATCCCACATTGCAGAAACTAATTTTCTGTGCGCAGTGTCTTCACGCAGTCAGAAGCGCTGTTCACAAGTGTCACCGCAGTGAACAAGTCCATATCTTCGGCCTGTAGTAGTCTGTTTAGCGGCTCGAAAAGTAACAACAGTTTCACAACAAGGTGTGCGATGAAAAGAAAACTGTGCTGCGAAATGGCACGAAGCAGACCCATAGCCCTGATGCGCACCTCCACTCCAAGGCCTTGTGTGTTTTCCACCTCACTCAGTAATGTGGATATTTCGTGAAAACTCTTCACCACAACTTTGACCGTTGCCAAGTGGTCAGTCCATCTCTGGTCCAAGAGACATTTCAGGGTATCGCCTTTGTACAGAATAGCAATGGTTGGCTTCCTGATGAAGTTGTACAGCATGTTGAATACTACAAAGAAAGATTGCTCATCATTTCGATTATCTCGTTTTGTATCTGTGAACTGGTGTAGCGTGCATTCTGTGGGATATTTTTTTTATCCTTGTCAGTTCGGGATCTCTGCGCATGGTGTACTCAAAGAGATACAAAAACTACCCCCTTTGAGCTATTATCATCTAGCACACTGGCAAAACCAGCATTATCTCCACGTAACGGCAATTGATTCACCACTAAAAACTCCAGCATATCAATTACGGCTGAAATGTAGTATATGTTGCTAGCCAGCTGCTCAGAATTTAAGAGAGTGGAAATCTATTTTCCTGTCTCTCTACGTTTTCCTGAATTTCTCCACATTGCTCACAGGTTAAATGTTATTTTGAAGCTGCATGCTTATTTAAGCCCTTGCCTGTTTCAAGTGCATGTTTCCAATCGTTAACTACCTTAATAGAGAAGATTGTGTCCGATGATACAGATTTGAATTTCCTGCATGCATAGCAAAATGCGGAGTCCTTTTCGACCGAGTACTCAAGCCAGTCCCTGTTCAAATACCAGCTAGAGGAAAATCATTGTTTTTTTAACCAAATATTTTGACTGGATATTTCCTCAACACAACCTGTTTGGGTTTGTCCGTGCCAAGGTCACTCACACCCACTGATTCAACAGGGATGTGTGGCCCAAATGCTGCCCCAGTCGCAGTTGCACTTGACCTGCAGTTCCTGCCAGGCCCAGGATCGGGCTCAATGGAGCTACTAGCATCAGGCTCAGACTGTTGTCCAGGGTCTCCTTCTCCAACTACAACATCAGGTGTTGGTGTCATCCAAATTGGCAGAGGAGACTGTTGGTGGGTTTTTTACCCACTTACGTATATCCATTACAAACTGAGGCAAGTTTTCAAAAATGCGTGGGTAACTGTTGAGCGGCTACACTGACGTAGGCTACGTTACCTACCGTAGCCTAGTTCTTTTTAGTAAGCCACTGTCTGCCTTGTTTTCTGTCTGTTTTGTTGAGCTCAGTCTTTCCATGGTGTATGACTTGAGAGTTAATTGTCTTATCTTGTTAGCTGAGTTTGGCTGTTCCTTACCCAGTTGTATTAATGTTGTGTTAATGTTCATATTACTCTATATTGTGTGTATATTGACAAATTGTATGTTGATGCTTTGGAAAACATTGTTCTTGAAACTTTCATGCCAATAAAGCCTTTTGAATTTACTACATTTTTTGTGTGTTTAATTTTGGTATGAAGGGGGACAGCTCCCATAAGGTATGTAATGTATATTTTTTCTCATGCTTCTATTGCCATAATAACCAACATCCTAATGTAATGTTATGTTAAAAAACAGTCACATAAACATGCACATCAAATGAATATCGATGAATGCCAGAAGCTGCTTAGTTTAAGTCAAGAACGAAGTTTAGTCTTCTCTATCACCTCCTAAGAGAGAGAGAAAATTGAGATAATGTAAAATTAAATGTCCTCCAAAAAATCTATTCTGAGATATTTTTGTTTCAGGTGTATACATTCCTTTACACACAAGTGACTGTTAGATTCAAGGTCAATGCGTCACAAAAGCAGATGTGTACATGTGCTTTTTCAGCTAAAACACTAGAGTACTAGAGTATCACTTTTCCCCCATATTAGTCAAAGTGGTTTATTTATCATATGCATTGAACAACATACATCATCCTATGCAGAGAAATTCTTATTGACATGGCTCGGCGATTCTATGCAGTGGGCTTAAAAACAAGAATTACAACAGTATAAGAATTTTAAAATAGTAAACACAATAGTAATAATAGTAATAGTAATAATAATAAAACGCTATGTACTGAGCAGTGGTCTGGAAAATGTACAACAGTAGAAGCATTAAACATTATAGAATTGGCATGGAAAATTGTTTTCAAAGGTGCATTTGAATTTCTGCTACATCAGATGTAGAGAGCATAAAGTGACCAGAGAGTGTTAGTGCTCAACAGACGATTTGCGATCAGTGTCTGTGTTCCATGTTGAGCAGCCGAATGGCCTAAGGGAAGAAACTGTTTTTGAGTCTGGTGGTCCATGCCTTGATGCTCCGGTAACGTCTACCAGATGGCAGTAGTGAGAAAAGTTCACGGCCTGGGTGGCTGTGGTCTTTGAGGATGTTTTTAGTTTTCCTAAGGCATCGCTTATGGTAGATGCCTTGCACGGAGGGGAGGCAGCAGCCAATGATGCGCTCCGCTGACTTC
>JACXGM010019526.1:0-18353 GCA_016801145.1 Umbra pygmaea
CAGATGTGACTTACCTGTATGACCTGTTGTAAAGACCGTAGCCACGAAAGACAATGCTGTTGAAACACTTCGCTGGAACTGTCTTTTACCAGCACGGAGAGAAGGCAAAGGCCCTCAAATCTGCTTTTACTGTTGCCGAGTTTGGCATTGCTGAGCCCAACGAGACCACCAACAGATCCAGAACTCTAGAAATGTAAAGCTGCTATTAGTGAAACCAACCAGATGATAACCACTGCTATACAAAGCTAAAAAGCTAAACGAAATTAGAGTCAGCTTTGTGCGCTTCCTAGACAGATTTGGCAAAACAGTACATGGCAAAAACAAAGACTACAGCAGGCGTTTGCATTGACACAGGACTGGAGCGCAGATGGGACGAGATGCCATGCGTGGTACTCTTTAAGGATAACAGGCCAATTTTACCTGGGTAGGGACAACGCCATGCTCCCGGTAATTCGCTAAAAGTGCAGGTATATATTCGGGACGATGCTCTTTCAGAACGGACACAAGACCCTCAGTCAGTCGCATATTGGAGGGGCCATGCATCCAAACCGCTGTTGCAGCCATCTTGCCACGTTTCTACGTCATTAGTGTGGGACGGAAGTATTTACACACCGACAATCTGAAGTCAGTTACACGCGACCTTACTCGGAAAACTGTTGATGTTCGCGTTTTGTCTTTAGTGGTTGTTTTTACATTATGCATTAGTTTGGTGCATTTTTGATGATTAAATAATCACTCATATAGTAACTTGCCATAGTCCCTCTGGGTAGGTTCGTTTGTCTATTACTTACTGGAAGTCATCCTGATGGCGAATGACCGACTGAGAGCTTTGGAGGAGGTTGAGAATCAGATTGCAACAATTCTGCAGTGCGCTGGTAAGTTACACCTGTGTGCTTGTTTGAAGACATTGTAAATAGAAATATCTTAGCTAGAATGCTATACATCAGCTCTGGTCACAGGCATTACAAATGTAAATATTTAATATGATATTTCCTGTCTAATTAGCTTCATAACTGGTTCATCAGCTGTAGACAGTAACACACAAGTAAATCGCAAATGCATTCTCTTGTGTGTGTGTGAGCGCGTGTTTTATATCGTTTTAGACCTAATTAACGTTTTCCTTGTCTTCCCTAGGTAATATCGTGTTGGAGCTTTCCAAAGACAAGCACAATGCCAGTTTCCTGGACAGACAGCTTAGTCAGTTTACTGGGTCAGTCAACAGAGTGGAGACAGAGCTCAGCTCCCAGATTCGATACCTCACACAGGTAAGGGCAGGGGCGCTGCTAAGGATTTTGGGCCCCATGAAAAGAATCTTGACAGGGCCCCCAACACAGCTGAGACAGGGCTTCTCTGGGCCCCCTCTTAGTCATGGGCCCCGAGAATCGTCATCCTTTACCCCCGCTTTACAGCGCCCCTGCTGACAGGCATGCTTAAAAAGACCCACAGTGCCAAGATGGGAAACAAAACACATTGGCCCTCATTTATGAAACGTGCGTACAACCTAACACAGTCGTACGACAGGCGTACGCCGATTCCTACGCAAAGCAAGGGATTTATCAATTTGAACGTGATCGTAGGCTGCGATAAAATCTCACATCTGGTCTGACTTCGTGTACGCAAATTCTCTAGTGTGACTAGCGGTGTTCATGGTATAACCACCCGGTTCAGTGAATTGTTGAACCAGCAATCATTGATGAATGTGTCTGCATCGCTGACTACCCCATATTTACATTTCAGAATTACGAATTAATTGTATATTAAGTGTTTTATTTTTCCCTTTCACTTCGGGGTGGCCTAGAACACGAGAGCTGAAATTAGGCAAACAACAATTTTAATCAAATAATATATATTTATATATATTATTTAAACAAGCGCTTTGGCAGTCCTGTAGTCGAAGCGATGGCAGATCTGGAGGACCTTAATGCGTGCTCTCTACATTGGGATCTTTCAGCGGGAGATCAGGGACAGGTCTGGTATCGCAGCCAACAATAGTCGAAGTATCCAAGCAGTTTTGGCGAAAAGCCCCTCACTGCAGTGTGCAATTCGGGGTGTGCCTCAATGTGGCAGGAGTCAAATGTCTATGCAGTGTGCACTTACCATCACCTAATCCTAAACTTAACCATTACAACACATGTGCTGGTACCACGTTATATAATATTCTTTCCCATCTCCTAATCCTAACCATAACCATTTCAACACATATTACATTTCTTCCCATCTCCTAATCCTAACCTTAACCATTACAACGCATGTGCTGGTTGTAAAGAAATGGTGGATGGGGTCAAACGTGGGAGGAGTCAAACGTTTGACTCCGACCACATTGAGCCCAACCCCAAAACAAGAACCCTTGTACAGCACAATGCATAGACGTTTGACTCCTCCCACATTGAGCCACACCCTGAACTGCCCACTGCAGTGAGGGGTACTTGGTTTTGGCAGCTATGAAGTCCCTTTCTGGTATTTTCAAAATATGATTAAAATACAATTTTATGAGATTGCTGGGTTTCCAATTGGGGCGAAACGGGCAATTGATTGTACTGCGTCTGTAGCCGCCATCCATGAATGATTACACATTTATTAATTGCAAAAACTTTAATTAAATCAACGTTCAGATCATATGTGATGCCAGGATGTTTGTTCTGAATATGGTAGCCGGTGGCCGGGTGGGACACGCAACTCTATTTTTTTTAAACTGCAGCATTGGAACAAGGCTAGGGCACACTGCATGCTTTAGTCATCTCCTAGGTGAGTTACGCCCTTGTACAATTATTATAATAGTTCTACATAGTTTTTTGGTGAAATGGATGGATGTGATTCCTCTTGGTGACAAAGGTTATGCCCTGACTGAGTACCTTATAACACGCGCTTGCAAATCCCCAAACAAGCAGGAGCGCAGGTTCAACAGTGCACACACACAACACATACACAAACCACAGTGGAGTGATCGGTTTGCTCAAGGGCAGGTGGCTCTGTCTTGGGTAAGCGGGGTGGGGTAGGGGGATTGCTATACACACCAGAGCAGGCCTGCAACATAATTATGGCATGCAGGGTTCTCCATGATATTGCGCTGGAGAACGGTGCCATTCAATGAAGATCAGTGGCCACAACATCCACCATTTGGCTCTACGAAGGAGAAAGGATCTTATTCTGAGCTTGTAATATAGTAAGTGCTATCTTGTCTAAGAAAGCTAGGGTGAAGTCAGCTAAAATGGGCCACTTTTTGGTAAAGGGCTTATAATACCATCAAATAAGCTTTGCATGAGATCTAATATAATTTGTCTGCTCTGCCTGCCTAGAAAACTCAGAACAATCAAAACTCTTGTTACATGTTCACAAGTGTTGAAGCAACAATGCAAGATCAGTGATTTGCTGTAAATATATTAAAATATATGACGCTACAACATTATTTGGGCCATTTTATCTGATGGCCCAATTTAGCTGACTTCACCCTACTTAAAAAATACAACGTGGAAGGTTTAGTGAAAATAATAAATTCATTTGAAATGCACTTCAGGTTCTCGTTCAATAGTTTTCAATGACTGTAGCAGTAACCTCAGTCAACACCGCATTTTCCTTTAACAATTGACAATCCTTTAACATTGGCCCTCATTTATCAAACGTGCGTAGAAACCAGTGTAGATCTGAGCGCAAAAATCATCTTACGACGAGACTCACCTGTGATTGACAAAACATTCGTATCACTACAATTCCAGCGTACGAATCAGTGGGTATTGATAAATCCAACCCAGTATCACGGCCAGGCATGTAATACACACGCTGGTCCATCAGGTTTTACGGGTCAATGTCACGCTTTGCCTCGCCAAGGCGTGAATATTACACGCATTACGAAGGTACTCTACCACCAGGAGGCGATACTAATCAAAACACATGGTGACGTAGCAGAGTGTAAATTGCGTAGATTTAGCAGGTTGGTAGGCTGGGGATGGTGGACGGGCGTATAAACCCGCGACTTACATCCCGGAGGTTCCGAGTTCAAATCCAAGTGGACGCTTTGCATATAATTTGTTTTTTGTTCCAAAGCGATGCAGACGTTAACTGCAAGGGTTCATAGTGGTTAAGGTTAGGCTTAGATCAACTAATGGCAAGGGTTCTGAGTGGTTAATGTTAGGCTTGCATCGCGATAACGGGAGTGGTTTCGTCCCCGGCGAGGCTCAATTAGCGTGTGTATTACATGCTTATGGAAAGGCGAGCCTGCGTGTGTATTACACGCTTGGGTGAATCATAGCGTCACACTGACACGCTTGGCCGTGATAATGGGCTAGATAAATCAGACGGTTGAAATCCATTGTAATTTAAATATCACGCCCACATTTATGCACGGATCAGAGGCCTTGCCCTTAGAATTTACGACATGGATAAGTGAAATCCGGCAAAGAAAATGATTTTCTCTGAGATAAAATAAAGACGCTCAGGTCTCAGGTGCAGGCCAACCGCTGGGTTTTATTTCAAGCTTAAAATCAGGTGTCGATTGTTCAAGTAAAATGCGGTGTTGACTGAGGTTACTGCATTGAAGGCGATTAAGGAGAACCTGCAGTGTATTTCAAATAAATTTATTATTTTCACTAAACATTTCACGTTGTATATTTTAAGTATCTTTCTTACCCAATATAGCACTTACTAAAATAGAAGCTCAGAATAAGATCCTGTCTCCTCCGTAGAGCCCCCAATGGTGGCTGATGTGGCCTCTGATCTTCATTGAATGGCACCGTTCTCCAGCGCAATATCGTGGAGAACCCCGCATCCCATAATTATGTTACAGGCCTGCTCTGGTGTGTATAGCAGTCCCCCAACTCACCCCGCTTACCGAAGACAGAGCCACCTGCCCTTGAGCAAACCTATACATCACTCTGTGGTTCATGTGCGTGTGTGCGCACAATTGAACCTGCGTTCCTGCTTGTTTCGGGATTTGCAAGCGGTGTTAGGTTCTCAGTCAGGGCATAACCTTTGTCACCAAGAGGAATCACATCCAACCGTTTCACCAAAGAACTATGTAGAACTATTATAATAATTGTACGAGGGCGTAACTCACAGAGGAGATGACTCCAGCCATGCAGTGCGCCCTGTTGCCTTGTTTCAATGCTGCTGTTTAGAAAAATTAAGACGCGCGTCCCACCAGGCCACCGGGCTACCATATTCAGAACAAACATCCTGGCATCACATAAGATCTGAACGTTGATTGAATTAAAGTTTTTGCGTTTGTTATGGTGGCTACAGACGCAGTACAATCAATCGCCCAATTCGCCCCAATTGGAAACACAGCAATCTCATAAAATTGTCTTTTAATCATAGTTTGAATATACCAGAAAGGGACTTCATAGCCGCCAAAACTGCTGGCATACTTCGACTATTGTTGGCTGTCATATATACCAGACCTGTCCCTGATCTCCCACTGAAAGGTCCCAATGTAGAGAGCGCAAATAAAGGTCCTCCAGATCTGCCATCGCTTCGACTACAGGACTGCCAAAGCGCTTGTTTAAATAATATATATATGTGTGTATATTATTTGATTGAAATTGTTGTTTGCCTAATTTCTGCCCTCATGTTATAGGCCACCGCGAAGTGAAAGGGAAAAAATAAACCACTTAATAGCAATGTGCTGTATATAAATTCGTAATTCTGAAATGTAATTTGCAATATGGGGTAGTTGCGATGCAGACACATTCATCAATGATCGCTGGTTCAACAATTCACTGAACAAGGTGGTTATACCATGAACACCGCTAGTCACACTAGAGAATTTGCGTACACGAAGTCAGACCAGACGTGAGATTTTATCGCAGCCTACAATCACGTTCAAATTGATAAATCCCATGCCTTGCGTAGAAATCGGCGTACGCCCGTCGTACGCCTGTTGTAGGTCGTACGCACGTTTCATAAATGAGGGCCAATGTAACCACTCCTGGCTTGCCTCTAAAGCTCAACAGGGTCAGTTCTGGTGGGTCTCTGGGTAGTAACCAGTTGCTGTTGGAAGTGTTGTAGAATGGGCAGTAGGGGGCACTTTCGACCATCTGGTCTAAAGATGTATAAAAAGTTTTTACTACAGTTGTGCTCATAAATTTACATACCCCTGGCAGTGTTTGTGAAATATTGACCATGTTCAGGAAAATATCATTGATCATGCTGAAAACCTTTCTGAAAGCTTTACCACTTAATAAAATAAGAGCATCATCCACAACTATAACAAAAGACTGCAAGCTGTCATTTATGCTAAATGGGGTAATGTACAATAATATTAAGAACTAATGGTATGCAAACCTTTGAAAAGGGCCCTCTCATTATGTTCTTTATTACTATGTTTTGTTTTATTATTGTGATTTTCTGTGATGCCTTATAGTTTAATTTGAATCCCATTAAAAAATTGGGAATGTGTTTTGCCTGATCATTAATGTTTTCTTTAAAGAATGGTACACATCTTAAAAATTCTTCCGGGGTATGTATAAACTTATGAGCAGTACTTTACCTTGGACAAGAGGGTCTGCTAAATTACTCATATCTCAGAAGCAGTTTACATTTCTTTGCACATCAAAATGGGGTACATTTTACATTCTGTTAATAGGTAGTTTTTCACACCAGAATAGCCCACAGTCACCTACCATTTCTCCCTTTCAGAAACTAACTTTACAATGTCTCCTACGATAGGTTGCCACAGGACAGCCCCATGAAGGCTCCACATACTCAGCAAGAAAAGACTGTCAGATGGCCCTAAACCGAGCGGAATATGCCAGGGTCAAACTGGGCGAATTGGGGCACACCTGCGAGGTCATGCTGGATCCACAACCTTGAGAGAAAACACACCAAAAATATTGGTTGTCAGAGCGCTAATAAGTGGACATTTTCAAGTGTGCTTGCTGTTGCAGTGGTCTGTTGGGGTCACCTAATGGGAAGAGGTTGTGACTGAAAACCTTTTTATTTTTATGAAATGCATCTGCCATTGTTAAGACATTTTTGTTACACTTTTTTGTTTCATGCATACTATTATCTTATTTAAGCATGTGCCCACACTAAATAATAATCAGTCAGACACAATTGTGTATGGTACTGTTTTATTTTTTGACATTTTCTAAAATGCAGTACAAAATAAAGAAGCGACATATATTCTCCAATGTTTTTACAAATTTTCTTTTGCTTTTTTTATTAGCATTTTGTTCCATTTTATTGATCAAAATAACACATTGCTTATCTTGTTTTCCTTAACAATATACTTTTACTTTAAATTATCAGGTAGCATTTCAGTATAGTTCTCTATGAATCTCACTATTATTAGTAGTAATAATTTTAATAGCTTAAAATTGTCCTTAAAATAGTATAGTGACTCAATACACGATAGTCTACAAACCGACATGATTGCGTGCGTTTCCATGGCTTCCTCAACAAAGGTTTATGGGAGGAAAAAAATATTTTGTTTTTTTAAGGGAAAGTTTAGTACTTTACCTATGCAGATAACATGGTTCCTCTCCCTAGAAGTTAGGGAGACTGATCCATGGTAAAGTTGTAAAATACCTAACTTCCACAAAATGTTTTTTCTACACTTGGTTTACAGACAGATGAGGACAATCACCATTCAGATTACAATAAAAAGGAGAAGCCGGTAACAACACTACCTGATGCTGTTTCTTATAAAGTTCTACAATGCTTTATTAAACATTCATAGCACCTGACGATTCATTCATAGATCTTTCTTTAATTGCTTAAGATATGAACAAGACAAAATAGTGCTCTGACCTTAGCTGTGTAATAGTATCAATATATAGCAAGGCCTTTCATGCCAAACTACATAGTTCAATACACATACATGATTGAATGTGCTGTGAGTGTTTATAGGGCATTATACTGCTTCATAAGAGGCCACTTCAAGTAAATAGTTGCAAAACGCTAATTGTAACATTTACGTGGTCCCTAAGACAGCTCCTGGAGGTTCCCTAAAGTTCTATATCACAAATATCACAACATTTTCCATATTGTTGCAAGACAGTGCATTGTTATAATACCATGCCATGCATTGATTCAGTCATAACATGAACAAAGTATGAGCTTTATAACCTTCCTGTGAAGCTTTGAATGTTCTTGTGAAACTTTATGTGCTGTGACTGACATCACACCCCTTGAAATATAATTACTAGAAAAGCAAAACAATGAATGCTGATTTCTATTCTAGGAATTCTATTTCTTTAGGTTTACAAATTAAGCATCATCATCTGGATGCATTCTAAGGTGTAAACACCAACTGATGTAAAAACTGATTGTTATATGACAATACGTAATAACCTTGTTCGCCATGGACAGTTGTTGATGAGTTTACACAAGATGAGTCACATAAAAAAACACACTGTTGTCATAGAAACAAAATGAAAACGGTTATAATATATAGTAACTGTAACACACCTCTGATATTAAAATACATCTGATAAGAAGAGGTGGCCATTGTTATTACATTGCATTTTCTTGTAACTTGTTCCTTTTGGTTTGCCATTGTTGAAGTGTGCCAATCCATGTTTTTATGTTATATAAATCTATAACCTGATCAAACACAGTGATTTCCAATCTGATGAATCCTCCCGATCTACTTTTATTCTGCACCAACAGATAGACATTTATAGACATTCATATACTCACATTTGACCACAATATAATTCTCTGTACCATCCAATCCACTAGATATTTCTTCTGAATCTGAACCAGACAAACCCCTGGTAATGCTGTTTTTTAAAACGATTTCAAATTGAACTTATTTCTGTGATGTAAATTGGACTTATTTCTGTGATGTAAATTGAACTGATTTCTGTGATGTAAATTGGACTTATTTCTGTGATGTAAATTGAACTTATTTCTGTGATGTAAATTGAACTTATTTCTGTGATGTAAATTGGACTTATTTCTGTGATGTAAATTGGACTTAGGAAACAAAATTAAAACAATTACCAGTAATGTATTGAATATCAGTTAACAGTTAATTGTATCTGTGAAAATGGTTCAGAAGTAAAACCAAAAACAATTATGAATTTAAACCTGGATTGAGGAGTCTGATGGCACTTTCAACTGTGCTTGATTGGACTGCAGTGTTCTATAAGAAACCTATATTGGCTGTTGTTTTTAAAGGAGCAGTGAGAATATTTATAGCAGTTCAGAAAACAAACCAGGGAATTATGTAAATATCACCTATTATAATGAACAATTAAACAAAATTAAAAAGATGGCAACAATTAAGTACATACATCTCTGGCACGTCATTATAAAAAATATTGGTTAATTTCTCCCACAAATGTGATATATGCAGGTTAATATTGGGATGCTAGTAGGTTTGACAGGCTGTTAAAGCTTGTACATTTGAGGTAGAAGATGCACCTTAACCACAGATTTAGGATCAGATATACATACAATCCATCCTAACCTTTAACCTTATGCTAAGCCAAAGCAATCGGACCCTGTAGCAGCGGTTAGGGGAGACCTTCAACCTGTATCTAAAGTTATTTTCCACAGAAGACAGCAGTACGGCTTATTATGAACCCACAATATGTAAAACTAAGAAATAGATGACAAAACCTGTCTGATCTAGGGTCAGTTTTGGCCCTGTTGATTACATGAAATAAGAGTACATGGACAGGTTGGACCTGATTCCAGATGAGCACTTCTACTACTGTGGAACATCTCTGCCAAGTACTGTACAGTACACCTAATCCTACAAACCAGGGCATACTGTACAGCTTAAACTTGTAAAAAAAAACTTTTTGGCAAATCATAACTGTAAAAGAAAATCTCTTTACCATGTTCACAGCATCCAATGGATGTAATGTAGGATGTTTGAATATGTGCCAGCTTATTTTTCATTTTCAAATGGTAATTATACAATTAACACTAATATAGATCAGCTTTCAGGGGAAGCTGTTTTGACCATAAACAGAGTGACAAATGTTTCATCTGGCAGGCAGGTATTTGATCGGGCACCCTTTAGGTTACTAGACAGAGGCTTCAACAGCCTCTAACAGAAAAGGCCACACTAATGTCTGCACATACAATCACTTGCATACTCAATGCAAAGGTAGTACACTCACACCTCAAACCCTTGTAAGTGCACTATGATTTTAACACCATCGATACAAACCCTCTGTGAGAGTGCTCAACACTTACACATTCACCATGACAACATTTCATTGTTCTACACTCACCATAATGGCCAAAATATTAAGTATGGAAGTATTGCATATTACTTAATGATTGTGTTAGGTTTCACCAAGTAAGACTCTAAGTATGTGTACATTTACTTAGTGAATAAAGGGTATTTTGATTCTGTTAAGTTAGCAAAAGTGTTTTAATGATAATTATTATAGAAGCATAATAACCGCTGTTAGAATTGTAATAAAAAGTGAATGCAAAGACTGAAGAAACACTGCCTATATTTTTAACAAAATGTTCAGAACAGAGTGGAAAAAGCTTGCACAAAATAAAAAAGGTGCGCAAATGGTGACTCCTCTACACTAATAAAAAGGTTATAACAGTGTAATAACTGGTTATACCAATGTAATAACATTATGTAATTGCATAAACTATGAGTCTTGTGTTCCCTCTAATGAGTTGTGCAGCAATGAATTCCTGTACATTAAAGTTACATATAGGGTTGTAAAATGACCAAATATTCTCGAAATACCTAGTTCTATCTAAAATCCTGATTAGAAGAGCTGCGGAATAAAGGGGGAATAAGCAGAAAATGAGGATTCTTCCAAACCACAATTTCTGGTAGATCTAGGAAGTTCGGGAAACGTACCAGCATTTTTGACACTGTATTTAGGTAAATATACTAAAAACAGCGGTCTGTTCTTCCTCACGCTTCTTGAAAAGTGAGATCTGTAGAGCAACCCTGAATCAATGAATGGACTCAAAATATAACAGCAGTGGTGGACAACTCAACTCACCCTATAATTATTTTTATCTCAGTCATTCTCTCTGTTTCTCAAACAAAAGGACTGACAAAATGAAAAAGTAGAATTAAACATTGTAGATGTTAGAGAAAAAAGGGGAGAAAATCTCGATTCAGAAGACAAAAGATGGACGCTTTAAAGAAATAATGAGTGCTCCTGCATATTCCTTTCTGAATTTGGGGCCTAATGGCTGAAGCTGAGACCAGACCAGGGACTCGCCTAGCTCCTCTAACCAGGTTTGGGTGTCTGCTTCTGCGGTACTAGGGAAGGTAGAGCTAGCAAAAGTGGTCCTCCTCATCCTTATCGTCCTTCATTCCCTTCAGCCGCAGACGGGCAAAGTCCTCGAACACAAAGTCATCATCCTGAGAGAAGTTACTGAGGGAGGGAAGATGGTAAAAAGTGTTGAGCATTAAGTAAGGTAAACAAAATGTAAACATTTATTCTACCAGGTAAGTTTAACTTAAAACACATTCTCATTCATAGCAAAAATCTGGGAGCAACTTTATTGCAAGTTAAAAGGGCTGGGTGTGTACACAAATTAGTGGATATACTTGTAAATACAGAAAGCAATTTAATAATGAAGGTTCACCGAATATTGCTAAGCATGTATAAATGTTAACCAGATAGGTGATTGATCTCCTTGGTGTATAATAATCATGTATAATAAACATGTAAACGGTCAGTTTTAAAGATGTGAATTTAGCTGCAAGCTAGCATGTCTCATTGGTGCATATTGTGTGATAATTTCAACTTCATTTTGAAATGTATTGGTGAGAGATTATGGTTAAATCTGTACAGTATCAGTGTTGGGCATCCTACTAAAACATGTAGTAAGCTAAGCTACCAATTACTGTACATAAAATGAAGCTTCACTACACTGAAGCTCCCCTAAGTAAAATGTAGCAATGCTGAACCTAAGTTATGCCCATAATTACCTTTGACTACATTAAAGCATGACAGAGTCCCTATGAACTATATTATTACTTGAAATATTTAATTAGCCTAACATATGACCACATTATGATATGAATATGAACAGATTGCTTAAGTTGTAATATGCTATACTCTATTATTTTGTTAGGCTACATTGTCTGTTTGTATTCTTTGGTTAACATATTTCATAACATTTGGTTAACACGTTTTATGTGTGTGATTGAAAACAGGGGAAAGTAGCACAATTTGATGAGCTAAGTATTTCGTAAAACCAGTTTTAAACATAATTTAAATGCTTATTAAAATTAAGTATTAATTTTTTTTTTTTAATAAAAATTGTTCAGGCTTTGCACATCAATAGTCAGCTTAACATTCAGGACCATATGGCGATGGTTTCACTTAATGAGCCTTAGCAGTTGTATTTCAGACTTGAGCTTCAGAAAGGGTTGGGAAAGTGTAGCTTGTGTGGACACTTCCGCAATACTTGATCAATAAAAGAGCTTCACTACAGCAAAGCTACCACCACGCTACTGAGAAATTTGGTTTAACTAGTAACGGCACTACTTGTAGCGACACTACTGCCCAACAGTGTACAGTACCTACTGATGTAAATTAAGGTATATTTTAGCTCATATCAGATGATTATTCTGACTTGTTGTCAATTTGATTAGTAACAGTGTTTTTTTCTAACTTTCTTTTTATTGATTTTTACAGGTTAGAACATGAAAGAAAGGTGTGAGGGCAATAACAAAAGAGATGTGAGCCATGCTACAGCCCAGGAAATGGTAACAGTGTTTTAATACCTAGTAGGCCAAAGCCTAAGCTAGCTAGCATGTCTCTTCGGTGCATCTTGTGTGATAATTTCAACTTAATTTCGAAATGTATTGGTGACAGTTTATGGTTAAATCTGTACCTACTGATGCCAAAGAGAACATATAACCTATAAAGCTTTGTTTTATGATTACAGCTAGTAAGTTACTAGCTTACGCTAAATATAGCATAATCAAAGTGACTCGCAGGCAGTGTTGGGGATAACGCGTTACTAAGTTTTTTTGGGAAAAAAGTAACCTAACGCGTTACTTTCAAAATTCAATAACGAGAAAATTAGTTATATTTACGTTATATTTTCACCTTTACTGTTTTAGAACACAAGTTAATAATTTATTGTCCATTGTTGTTGTTTTTTAATACGTATTTAATTAGTGCGCCTCCACGCCAATCAAAAAAGGAGAGATCTTGCACTTAAAATTGTAATGCGCAGAGTTATGCAGATTGGAGGTTAGCAAAATGGAAGAATACATAGCCTACATTTTAACAGCTGGAAATATTCACATTACTTCATATCTATCAAAAAGCAGGGAGGATAAATAAATGTGTCCACTGAGCTGTGCGTCATGTGCAAGCACCTGTCGAGTGGGAATATAATGGAAAGCTTGTCATCGTTCGTCTCACTGAAATGTTTTGGACCGAAATTGCTTTTTTCTACTATGGCGTCTACAACGAGAGGAGGTATGTTATTTTCAATTATATTTTCACTAGTTTTTCCATAAAGATGCGTTGAAAACATGCCTAATGTTACAGAAAATGTCCAATGTGCTTTAACAGACGATGAGAACGCATATTATGGGCGATGAGAATGCATATTATGGTAGTTTTCTACATACAGTACATAAGATGTGCAAGGATTCAAGTGACATGCATTTGGAACGTGTGTATTTGTGCCAGTAAACACACATTCAGAATGCTTATAATTCTGCCACCCAACAGATCTAAACTGTACCCTTTAGACTCAATATTTCTGGTTCAGGCCTGCTCAATGTATTCTCCATGTGTCTCCATTAATTTCAGTAGCATTACTAGGAGTCAAATCCCATTGCATATTGAATGTATTATTTTTTTATCTGTATTTCTTTACTCAGTTAAAATTTGCTATATACTCAGACATTGAGATGAAATTGGTTTACATACAAACAGTCACACATTCATCAGAAATAGACTGATGATATTTGTCAATTGGATCATGCCCAGAGAAAGTAGTTAACACAAGTCTGTGCACTCAACATGTTTAGGCAATCTCTATCTAGGGGCGACAAGGTGACCTAATTGTTTATTAGGACCCTGGTTCAACCCCCCCACACTACCAAAGTGAAGCCTCTATTATTCTGTTTTTGAGCAAGACAGTTAACCCTAATTGCTCCCAGGTTCTGTAAATAATAATTATTTCTTAATCAACTTACCATTAAACTTGATTAAATCTTTTAACTATTTGGGAAGGTTAATAAATTGAATCTTTTGTCCAATGAGTATTGTATGATACTAAACCTAGACACACCAAAAAGCATATGTAAATAGCATTTTTTTAAAGAAACTTAAAGTAGTTTAATTAGTTACTTTCAATAAAGAGTAACGCAGTAACGTAACATAGTTGCTTTCAATAAAAAGTAACGCAGAAGGTAACGTAGTTACATTTCAGAGAAGTAACTAAGTAAAGTAACTAGTTACTTTTTAAGTAACGTTCCCCAACACTGCTCGCAGAGTGCAGGTGCAATGTTCTGGACCTTGTGGTATTTCAACTTCAAACGGTAAAAGAAGCGTCCGAACCATACTCTTGTCTGTTTTTGGAAAACAAAGCAGCGTATATTATTAAAAATCACTCTAGGTTAACGTTTTGAAATTACTATATTAAATATTTGTATTTACTCTGGCATGGTCCTTTAAGTGCTTTGCTCATGTGCAGAGAAACATCTCACTTTGCCTGCTGAAGGCTGTTGGTTATTTGTCGAATCACTTACTTTGTTTCAAACTCTATCAGGTTAGTGTCCACTGGGGCATCTGTGTCTGGGACAACTACAGCAGAAAATAAAGAAAATATATCTTTGAAACAAAAAAAAATATATTTATTATTATTTCTGTTTATTACATGCAATGGTCTGTACCTGACTGGGGTCTGGAGGTGGGTTGGTCTGAGGGTTTGGGGTGCATTAATACAAATGGTAGCTCCACTGCTACATCCCTGTTCAGAGAAGACGCCTCACAAATCAAGAAGTCATCAAATGGAGTATTGCTAATGAATAATGCTACACTCAGTTCCGGAAGAAACATTCTCTCACAGCCACCATTAATATACATTGGCACTGGCAGCAGTGTGTGTGCGTGAGCCAAAATGGACGTACCCTCCACGAGAAACCACTAGTTTGACCTTGACTCTGTATGACACCAGGATCCCAAGCACCTCCTTATTGGACATGTCTTTCACACTGGAACACAGACAGAAGCCAAGAAATGCTCATTAGAAACATACACACAGTACAAATGTAAACACAAGAGAAGGAGAAAGAATGGAGGGCTCCCTAAGCAAAATAAAATAACTCAAACATGCTTGTTTTTCTGTCTCCTCCACTCTACACATTCCTACTTGGTGCCGGTTCCCGGATAGGCATGTGTGTACGTGTGTGTTTATGTTTTTGTGTATGCCTGTTACAGTGTTGGGTAAAGTTACTTTTCTAGTTACTTTTTAGTTACTTCCTGAGTTCACAAGTTTTGCGAAGTCCCTAATTAAGACAAAATTAACAGGTAAATGGGGTTCATATCTTAACAGTGACCTATAAAACAAATAGAATAATGTAAAGAAAATACCAATCATGGTCACAAGTAAGATATGAACTCCATTTACCTGATCATTTTGTCTTATTTAGGGACTTCCCAAAACTTGTGAACTCAGCAAGTAACTAAAAAGTAACTAGAAAAGTAACTTTACCCAACACTGTGCCTGTATGCATTTGTTTTCTCTCACATTGTACTGGAGGCTAGGTTTGTGTCTTCATGCTTCAGTTTGCCGTCCAGAGCCAGACCTCTCTTCTCGCGGTTGTTGGTGAGGGTGGGGGTCAGCGTGTATACTTTACAAAATGTACTGCTAGGGGACACCTGGTCACTGTGGGCAGTGGGGGACAGAAAATAACTAGTTATTTATACTGGTTTCATCAGCAGAGGCCGGTTCCCACTCACTCTTGGACTACACACCCACAGAACTGGTAAGGAAAGTTGGAAAAAGAGACTTAAAGACTCCAGTGAGAGGTTGCCATTGTAGGAATGGGGGAAGCTGGAATATTCCGAACACAATCAAAGTGTTGGGGCCTTCTTATACAGGAGTGGATACGTGGGACACTAATAACCCAGGTGGGAGTAGTGGGTCCTCGATTTGGTCTTTGAGGGAAAGTTCTGCCAGGCTAATTATTGCCATATATTAGGTGGCTAGGGTGTGAAAGCTCTGGGAGTGACGGTATGGGGTGGGGAGGGAAGGGGGGGTAAAGCCATTTCCAGTTTCTGTCCTCTACTCACCAATCACCGGCCCGGCCAACAGACTTTTTGTAGGTGTCACATCTGTAGAGCACTACATCTGTCACCTGCTGAACTGAGGTGCGGGGAGGGGAGAAAACATCTGCCATGATGTCATCAAAATGGGACGAGAGGCTGTGACGCTACCGGGATGAATGCTATCCGGGATGATTGGGGTGTCCTTACTCTGAACCCGAAATACCAAGGATCCCATTTAGACTTTCCCAGGTTTCTAAGGTTTGAGATAAGGTTGGCCAGAGGTGTTGTCTGGGATGTGGCAGGGGTGTAGGGGTAGAATCTAAGGGGAGAGGTTGACCTTGTAGTGCCAGTTGAAAGGTTTCAGAGGGCCTTGTATATAACAGAAGGACATTCTTTTGTCAGGGTCAAACAAAACTGGGGGAGTAAAAGGTATGTGGATACAATTAAGCAAAGCAAGAAAAAAAAGAGCTTGAAGTGATCTGTCTGGCCACCCAACTTGCATTCACCCAACTCACAGAGGATAGGAAAAGATAAGGAGAGGCCAAAGAGGAGGGGAAGAAGAGTGGTCCAAGGGAACCGGGGGTGAGAGAAAGGAGGTGAAGAAATGGATTCTGGGAGAAGGGACATTTTCAGGGAAAGGTTACTCACTCAGCCTCCTCCTGTGCAACAGGACACTTGTACTGAGCCGTACTGAACAGGCAGATGTCAGCGTACTGACGCACTGCAGGAGAGGAGGGCAGAAAAGGGGTTAACCACACCAGGAGAGGGGCGTGGCCAAACTGCTGACATTCACACAGTAACAAAGATGGAGGAGTGTTTGGGGGGCTGGGGTGGGTTAAAGCGCTCCAATCAATTATTTTTTTTCTCATTCTTTATTTACACTGGACAGAAAATATGCAGGCCACATATTAAGTGATGGAAGGTATTTGCTGAAATACAAGTTTCCTGACATTTCTCACAAGCACAGAAAGCATATTTGTCAAATAAATGTTGTGCATAAATGTGTTTACATCCCTTTTAGTGAGCCCTTTTCCTTTGCCAAGATAATCAATTTACATGACCGATATGGAACTTCAAGGAAGGGAGAAATAAAAGGGCACTTTAAAAATGTGCAGTTTTGTCACAAAATCCAACAGATGTCTTAAGTTCATCCAAGATCTCCACATCTGGCTTCTTTAGGATAAGCTGCTCAGCCACCTGGAAAGTTTAAGAGCTGTGGGTTTGCACAACCAAAGAATTCTGCACAAACTATCAGCAGTAACAAAGAAGTTAATCTCTATGTTCATCCTTTTAACGGGATCCTGACCTGACTGACATTTTCCGTTGTAACTAACTTCAGGGGACAAATACTTACGTTCGCTGGAGATGTGTGCACTTCAAGAATAAATCACAGTTTCAACTGTCTGAGGCAATTCAGCAAAATCTGAGAAACTGTTGCATTTACATATTTTGCTCAGTTTCTTTGTAACCCCATGCTGCTTCTCTACAGTGTGGATAGGTATAAGCAATGCAATGATAGAGCTGACAGTTTACAGATCAGCAGATGAGAATTGAGAATGGGAGGGGTGGGGGCACATGTGTCTCTTACCAGAGGTTTTGATCCTCTTCACTGTTTTGGTGGAGTTGTTGGTTACATGCACATTCACACTGATAGGCTCACCATGGTAGTAAAGCTGAGAGGGGACGAGAGGGACACACAGAGAGAAAATAAAGAAGAAGAGGAAGAGAGAAGAAATGAGAAGAGAGAGAACAGAGAGGTATAAGAGGGATAATCTGAGGCTTGAACAAACAAACATTTTGTAAAACACTTGTAGAACATATGTGGGTGTCCGCTTGTTTGCTTGTCTGTGTGTGTGGCCTTGTTTTTGTATGGTTGTGGGGCCCTGAAATTACAGTGATGGCCCCCAACCATACATAAACCTGACAAAATGTCTTGTTTTCCCTATTCCTAGAGTTTCCTCTCCCTGCTCCTGGTTTCCTTGTGTGGATGTTTTGTTTGTCTTTTGTGTTTGTGTGTTATCCCTTTACTCCATGAAGGCACCAGTCCCCATCATCACTGATCCTGAGCACCTGTACCAGTCTACACACCTGGGGCTGATTGCCACTCCCCCTATAAATGGGAGAGTCCTGCTCCTGATTATTGTACAGCCACATAATTATTCTGTTCCGTGT